>JANRGW010040227.1:0-17228 GCA_024733675.1 Psilopsiagon aymara | reverse complement strand
CTCAGCACCCTCACAGGGAAGAGCTTCTGCCCAAGAGCTCATCTCAGTCTCCCCTCGGGCAGGTTAAAGCCATTCCCCTGTCCTGTCCCTACAGGCCCTTGGCCAAAACCATCTCCAGATTCCCTGTAGGCATTTTGAGGTTCCAGAGCACTTCTGTGTATGAGCAGTTAATGCTGACACCTTGCAAAGAGATGAACAGTGATGAGATGATGTTCAGAGCCCCAAGAAGCTGAAATGCAGAAGGGCTGAGCCGAGGGCCAGGCTGGGGACGTCGGGTCCCTGCTCTGGCCGCTGTGCTCAATGCATTGGACAATGCTGCCTCTACAGTCCAGCACACAAAGGTGCATTGACTGCACACAGCCCCCAGACAATATGGGCTTTGTGGTGGCTGAGCTATTCCTGCTGAAGGGGAACCTTCTGCAGCTCCACCATTGCGCTTTTCTGTTTCAAAGCGGACTTTTCCTGGCATGTTGGGTATGGAAAATGTTTATCAGCTTTTGCTTTTGTTTAACAGCATTTGAAGAAGGTCACTCTGATGATCCTGATCAGTTTAATCCATGCAGAATATGTCAGCCCGAGGTGTTTATGCTTTCTGCTCCGTGCATTTAGTCAGCCTCTTTTACAGCTTTCAGCAGGACACTGAGGTCTTCTGGCAGCTCATGTTCCGACATGGTGTTACCCAGCAGGGGGGAAATAAAGGGAGGATGTTTAGGTTAATGTGGTTTAATAAAAGATCTGGGTTTAAGTCTGGAAAAGGCATAGAGAAGAGTCTTTATCCTGGTGTTGATTGTAAGGCATCTTTCAGCCTCCAGGCTCAGGAACAGGTTTGGGATACAAGAAAACAATACAGAAGATATTGTGAGTTTTTAGAGTACAGCTTTTGGGAGCCAAGTTGTCAGGGTTGTGGGGTTTACAGTCTTTGATCCCACAAGTTGCTCTTTCCTGGTTATGCCTTTAGATCATTTACAGCAGAAAAATGTAACTGAGAACAAGGTGCTCTTTTAAAAAGCAGGGAATAAAAGACAATTAGAAAGAAGAGAACGTTCGAGTCGTGTGTTTGAGTGCTGGGATTGCTGATTGTGTGGTTTTAATCCTAAATCAATTTACCAAAATCTGGTGTTTGGGGAGGTGACAGGGGCTGGGGCTGACGCTGACTGTCCTGGGTGTATAATGGGAGGCGATGTGATTGTGGTGCACTGGAGCTGTATTTTCAGCTTTCAGTCTGTAGAATGGGAATTTCAGGTTTTAGCCACCTCCTGTAACTACTCCAGGATGACTGTTTCAAGCTGTAATCAAGCCACAGAAAAGATGATTAACACCGTTTCATAGAGGAGGCATTAGGAAAAATCCACACAGAACATTCTCAAAGCTGCACAGAGCATCCATGACACACCAGGACATGTGCCCCATGTTTCTGTGCTCCTTTTGGCTGTGCCTTGAGCAGATCATCGTTTCTGGTCATTGCTCTCAGCACACAGGGGCTTGGCACACAGCAAGGCCAGTGAGCAAAGAACATGGGCTATGGTTCCCATCTAGGTAGGAGGGGATGTGCCATCCTCTTTGGCATTGCCATCCTCTCTGCAAGCATTGTGCCATGTTCACATCCATTTATGTGTAGGAAGTTTTCTGTGCCATGTGCATCCGTTGGGTTTTTAGTTGAAATACCATTTTAGAGTCCCATCGAGTTACTTCAAAGCAGGCTTGCCCACTGTATCTTCTTTTAAAGACAGTAGTAAAGTGCATGGAGGGTTCCCTATGACTCTCCGAAAATAGGTGTGCTGCTGCCTTGATCCACCCCATCCCTGCACATCACTCTTGGCGTGCTGAGTGCTCCTTGTGCATGCAGAGGGATGGACAGCTTCTGCAATGCAAACGTGCCACTTTCCTACCAAAACCAGCTTTTAAAACCCATCTTTAGAAGTGTGACACTCAGTAAAACAAGGTAAGATGCTCTGGCATCGTTTTAATCTCCACTGCAGCTGCTTGGGAGCTGCCCTATTTTGGGAGTGCTACTTTTTCTCCCAGTATCCAACTTGTGAGATGCAAAAGAAGGAGGTATTTTAGGAGAAAACACTGTTGTGATTTTCAGACCTGGGAAGAGAATTCCACCATCCAGCCACCAGGAATAACTCTGTATTCTTGCAAATGACAGCTACTGGACCTTGCTCACATCGTGATGCTCATAGGAGGGCAGAGCAGCTGCCTTCTGAATGCAGCGTGATGGAAGTGTCCCAGTAGCTTTGGTCTGAAATTACAGTAATAACTCTTAAATTATAGCAGTCACAAGTTAATGTATTTCTGCTCAGGATTGTCAGTGGCAAAGCAAAGCCCATTAATTTCCCACTCAGTGTTTGTTTGAGAAATCATCCCCTGTCAGCTGCTGCTGTTGGCCTTGTCTCCTCACCGCATTCCTCACCGTGCTCTCTGTCTCCCAGTGAGGGTCCTATCCCTGCAGGAGATAAGATACAACCGGTATTCACCGGTGGGGGGGGGTGGGGTGGTGTGTCAACGGGCTGCTTCATGACACATGATGAGTGATAAGGGCTGTGGAGAGGTGCTGATGTGGCCACATTAGTTAATGAGGTCATAGCTGAAGTTGCTGCCCCACTGATAACCTGCAAATCCAAATAATGTGAAGATATCAGGAGGGTGTTTGGAAGTCCTGTCCCCCTATTCTCTTGCTGTCCATCACCGTCAAGCACCCAATGAGCATAAAAAGATGATGCTTCCAGAAGGGTAACACTCATTCTGCAGCTCCCAAAGCTGCTCCGAGCTATGGGAAAGCAGTGGGGGACAAGGAATTGCTGCACAGGCTCAGTGGCTGTCATAGAGAACCCTGCATTCTTTTGGTGTCTCAGAAGAGAACTGTTATATTGGATTAATAGTTGTGAATGTGGCTGAGAAGGTTGGGCTTCGCTTGGCTTTGTGTGTAGGTTGTGGAGAGCCCTATGCTCCGTTTGGATGTACCAAGGCTCAGTGAAATCCTTTTCACTGCTAAACCCGTATCAGAGGAGTTCCTGTCCTCAGACAATGATCTTTTTCAGTGATGTTCTAAATATGTGAAGGGAACATTCCTTTTGCCTCCCCCAAAAAAGCACTGGATTTCAATAACAGCATTTTTAGGAAGCAGCAGTCGTAGTCTCCCTGCAATTCAACGTGGAGGTTGGGATGGACTGGGCACAGTGGTGGCTTGGCAGTTGTCAGAGCCCCATAGGAGGGCAGGGTATTGGTGTTATTCAACGACAGGATCTCAGACTGGTTTGTGTTGAAGGGACCCTGCCATGCACAAGGACATCTTCCATAGAGCAGCTTGCTCCAAGCCCCTGTGTCCAACCTGGCCTTGCGCACTGCAGTGATGGGGCATCCACAGCTCCTCTGGACACCCTGTAATCCCATAGATCTGCAAATCATATCTTCACCTACTAAGGAACAATGCCTGGGTTTGGGAACCTGTTAAAATGTGCTGCTTCCCCCCCCCCCAGTTTCTCCTCATAAACAAGTCCAAACCTGGCAATGTCTTGTGCTGGTGGTGAACTTTCTGTGCTTCCCTTCTTAGCAGCTCAGCTCTAATTTATTTAATCACTGGAGCAAACGTTCAAAGTGCTCTGAGCCTCCTCTTTTGTTTCTGAGGTTCAGATGTATTTTTAGCGCTTGTTACTGAACTGGGTCTGTGCACTGGAGAAGAATTAATTATTGTTTTGGGTTTGTTGTTATTCAGACCTTCAGAAAAAGGGGGATTTGCAGCCCTTGAGCACCTCGAGGGCTTTGTTATGTGCTGTTTGTGTGTTGTTGGGGTTTAATGCTGGTTTGGGGTTTACTGTCAGTTCAGCACTGTGGAAAGGTAGCAGCAAACAGGGGCCTCAGTTACCCTCCATAGCAGAGGAGACCCCAGCACCCTGCCTGAGGGCTGGGGTGCGCAGAGCAGGCTCCGATGGTGGGAGCAGGATGCGGTCTCTGTTAGGTGGAAAGATGCTTGGTTTGAGAACTAAACTTTCACCAAACAGTACAAAGGTAGCCAAAATCCCCCCCTTTTTCAGGAGCAAAAGTTAGAAATTCCAGCAAGGTGGTTTTGCTCATTGGCAGCCTCCGGTGTTCCTCAATAGAATATTTCCTGGCTGATCGATCTGTTACTGATTTCTTTTATCAAATATTCATAGAACCACAGAATCCCAGACTGGATGGGGCAGCCACAGCTTCTCTGGGCACCCTGTGCCAGCTCCTCAGCACCCTCACAGGGAACAGCTTCTGCCTAAGAGCTCATCTCAGTGTCCCTTCTGGCAGGTTAAAGCCATTCCCCTTGGCCTGTCCCTAAATCCCTTGTCCAAAGGGCATATTTGAAACCTCTGAACACCGGATAGAGGAGTGAGAGGCTCCTCACCCATGGCGTGGAGCATGCACCTCCCTTAAAGGTGAGCTCTTGTGCTCACCACAGTCTCTGTAGTATCCTCTGTGCTCTTATTCTAAGAGAGAAGCAGCAGAACCTATCCCCAGTGTTGTTGCTGAGCACACGGTCCCAGGTTCTTCAGACACGTGTGTCCCTCTTCACATGGAGGATGCTGCATACTTCATTGCACAGATTGCGGCAGGAGCCTCTCCTGGGAGATCATCCCCAGTTCTTTACCCCGAGTCGCTGACTGTGGTGTAGGAAAGCTGCTGCCCCGCGGTGCGGGGTCAGGAGGCTACGCTTGAAGCTCTTGACATTCCTGCTGAGTTACTGGGGACCTCAGTTGGGCCGATGTTTTGTAATGAGCTTTCCAGCCAGCCCGAAATGACTCTATGAACTGACAGCAAGGTACCAGACAACGGTACCAACCTGCAGTGCCTTTCTCTGCGTGCCTTATTTGCTCTGCTCTCTTGCCTGAAACTGTTTTGATGGATCCCTGGCAGTGTTCAAGGCCAGGTTGGACACAGGGGCTTGGAGCAAGCTTCTCCAGCGGAAGGTGTCCCTGCGCATGGCAGGGGTTGGAGCTGGAGGAGCTTTAAGGTCCCTTCAACCCAAACCAGGCTGGGGTTCTATGATTTTTCTGTGCCAGCATTCACGTTATCTGTGCTGCTTTTGCTCTTTCTAAAGACTTTGCTTTTAGACCCTAATTCTCACCTTCAGCTCTTTGTCCCTGTCTCTGACAGGCTCCAGCCTCACCTGCTTCAGCTCTGGAAAGGGATTTTATGTTTGAATCACTTTTGGACACAGCTTTTCAAGAAGCCCTCGCCTGGTTGCATCGCTGGTTGCACTCCTGCACCTCTGCCCTGTCACTGTATTCATTCTCTCCTCTTTTTGTGTCTTGTTCTTCCTCCCTCCATGGGCCCAGCCTCTGTGATTAAGTCTGCAGCTCTCCTGCTGTTTTTAATAGGCCTGTAGACCTGACCATCTGATGAGAACCAAACTGCACAGCGTGCTCCTGAATACTTTCACTGGAATCTCCTAATGCAGGGTATTAATCATTACTGTCAAACCATTCAGGCCCTAAATGTGTCCACCCAGTATAAAATTATACTAAACAGGAGGAGGAAAAGAACTTGGCCCGTGTTAAATCCAGACATTAGGCAGTCCCCTGACTTCTCAGGCATGATGGCCGAGGGCACTGTCCGGTTTATCAAACAATAGCGTATTCAGTGTGGGCAGCTCATGATTGGCGTCCATAAAAGCTTCAGAAAATAAGCAGAATGAGTTAAAGGAAATAAAGAAAGGTGCAGCTTCCTCTCGATTTACTCACGGAGATTCCTGGGAAAGAGTTTTCTTGGGTGTGCGGTTCAGATGCATCCACCTTGGTGATCCTGACCAATACTTTGTGCGGGTGGTTCTGCTGCTGCAATTAGAAAGCAATAATTGCCAAAGCAGTTGCTGTCACACTGAGTTATTGTATATACAGAGCTCGGGGATTTCTTGCCTCGGTGTATCACTTGAATCTGATCCTGGGAAGTGCAGGGCACAGCGTGTGAGTAAAGCATGGGGTTACTTGACACGTCTCAAGGAAGGTAAGGCTGTTTCTCTGTTAGCGGTGAATTAGACATGCATGTTTTCAGCTCTGTTTGTTCTTGCTATTTCTGAGCTGCCAGCGAATGCAGCCCTAATATTGGAGCATCTTTTTCCCCTTTTCTTTCCCTTTTCCAAAAGGCTGTTTCTAATTCCCTGCTCTAAGAATGCCTTTATTCTTTGGAGTTGGTAATAAAAGTTAATCAAGTGTAAAATAAAAGTTACATAAGGTGAGTGGTAAAGTTTTATTCTTCCTGATGTTGTATTTATTGATGACCCCGTTGGTGCTGTGGGCTGTGACTCAGCACCAGCCCCACTGTACACAGCCAGGCCCAGGGCTGGCTCTGCATGGATTCGGGATCATTATCCCGCACCCAGACGCTCAGATGGGCCCAGTGTGGCCGTAGGGATTTATGGGGAGATGCAGGCACCCATTGCAATATATTTAGGTAAATGTAGGGGGGTTGCTGGCAACTGGGAGGAACTGCTATTGATTCCAGTGAGGTCACTGCTCCCTGTGTGTTGTGAGCAACATCATGCCAGCGATGAGCCTGCCAGCTACCATCCATGCAGAGCAGTGTGAGTTAACAGCTGCCATTGGCAGTCATTCCTTCCCCTTTCACACTGACTTTTTGCAAG
The DNA here is from genome assembly GCA_024733675.1 of Psilopsiagon aymara. Classification (NCBI taxonomy): domain Eukaryota; kingdom Metazoa; phylum Chordata; class Aves; order Psittaciformes; family Psittacidae; genus Psilopsiagon; species Psilopsiagon aymara. The sequence continues at coordinate 10,615 of JANRGW010040227.1, read as the reverse complement.
CCAACTCCGTAACGAACTAGCCCAGAGCATCCTGGTCAAGAATCCTTTTGCACAAGCTAAGAGGGAGGACTTGGTGTTGAGAGCACCTCATCCTGCTGCGACAGCACACAAAAGGTTCCCCTTCTCTGTGTAGTAGTTTTAGTTGCTTCTCGGTGTGTTTGCGTGGGCTTCACTAATCCTTCCCTTGTTTTACTCTGTGCCTAGCAGAATATATAAACCCAGTAAAAGTACAACAAGTCATCTGTATGTATTGCTGTATCCAAGCTGAGATAGTTCCCTTCCTTTGCTCATTAGCTGTGTTAACTGGTTTGAGGGGCTGATACGATAATGTGCTCATTTAGTGGTTTGTACATTTAATTCAGTAAACTATGGATTTAACGCTCTTTTTTCTTCCATTTTGTCATGTCTTTGAGAAATATGGCTTAAAATGTCAGGGCATTTGGTGCTGCTGAAAATCGTGCCAAGTTCTTCCTCTGATAGCTTTTGCATTTGGTCCTCTAAAAAGCTGACTGAAGCAACAATGACAAACAAATAAGGCAGCTGATACTGGAAAGAACAGTAACAAAGCAGCATTTCCTACCCTGACTTTCATTTTGTATTTACCACGCTGTGTAACCCACAAATCCTCCTAGAACTGGGGTGCAGGAGGTTCATTGTCATGCCTAAACCTGCCAACTGTGTTATATGCTTGGAGTCTAGACAAGGATGTAGCAACAGGCATGTTTCAGCTGGATTTGGCTTTTAGAGTTAAGCAGAGATTCCAGAAGTCAGAGCAGAGGTCGGTGCTCAGAAGCAAGAACTTCACAACTGTCCCTGAGATCTGGGGTTTTGTTCATCTGAGAGGGCCAGATCAGGAAATGAATTTATGGTGGAAATCAAAGCCTCCTTTCCTCCGTTGCCTCCAAGTGAGGCTGGAGGAAGGAAGGAGTGTTTACTCTGTCACCATGGCATCAGTTGAGATCTGGGCGCTCAGAGGAAGAGCAGTGCTCCCCCAGTGTGCGCTGCCACCGTGGCTGCTGCCTCGCATCCTCCTCTCCCCGTTACCTTTTCCGCTGAGGGTTGTTTTCACCCATCGGTTGCTATTTGGTTTGCTGGGTGCTGATGTGTGGAGGCATTGGGTGCCAGTCCCAACCACCCGCAAAGAGCCTCTCTGCTGACCCAGCACTGCTGCTCACTGTGCCACACGTTTCCAACTCTGGTGCACGTTCCTGCCCTCCAACACAACATCTGTGCTTTGCTTTTATCCCTTTCCAAGCCCATCTGAAGGTCGGTCTCATATTGTGCTGCCCTCGGGCGCTTGGCAAAGGCTCTGCACGTGCCCGTGTTCCAGCAGGGACTGGCCCGGCCCATGAGCTGTGCTGTGGGAGGAGAGGAGGGGAGGAGTTGGTTATGATCAGGACCATGTTTCTCCCCTCTGTGGTTCAGATCAACCCACGGAGGATGGGCTGTTTTCTGCCCCATGTCACCTCCCATCACACCGCTGAGCTGGAGCAGGGTGCACCTCGCACCCACCAAGCCTGGAGGCAGCTCCCTGGTGCCCCCAGAACCAGGCACAGGCAGGTGACCACTCCATCCCCAAACCAGCCCTTCCCATCACCATTTCACACCATCTCCGGCCTTTCCGGAAGAGCCAGCAGTGCTCCTCAGGGAGCCGTGTTCCCATGGAGCAAACCTCCCCATGCTTCATCGCACCAGTAACCACTGGAGATAATGTGACCACACAGAATGGGATTGTAGGTGACTTTTATCCATTTCTTTCCTCTACAAGTGCTCTTCAGTGTGATTCATGCCATGAAGAGATGGTGCAGTTCCTGCTGCTTAGAAGGAAATGGACCCTCAGTGCCCTGAGTGGAATAGGGAATGGTTAATAGCTGGAAACCAGCAAAGCTCCCTTATTCTGACAACTGAAAAGTTGTGATGAAACAGTTATAACCAATATCATCAGCCTACGCTTTCTTTTAGAGAAGGTGAAGAGGAAAAGAAACCCCCTTTTGCTAAATGCAGCCTTTAGAGCACGGAGCATTATTATCCTCCAGGATGAAAAGATCAATGGCTCCAGCTAACCTCGTGCCAAGAGTGAACATTTCCATCACACACACACGTGCACACGTGAATATGGAGTGAGATACATTTATAACTGCCTGTATCCAAAGGGTTTACTTCATTTTACCTACTTAAAATGCTCATTGCTGTTGGTTCCAGCTCCATGTCTCTTTATCAGCATTTTATTGATCCTGTCTTGCTCTCTTAAGAGGGCAACTCCTGTGTTTTAAGGCCGATTATTCCTTAGGTGTGTGCTCTGGTGCAGCATGTTTCCATAACTGTGTTATTAGTTTTGTCCAGCCTACAGGAAAAAGTGATACCGGAGCTGGCATCCCAGTGTTAGGTCGTATTAAAACCAGCTGCAACAAATCTTTATTTGCAGTTACTTTGGGGTTCAGGTTTCAGCTTCTCCTCCACCTGTCAGCAGTGTTTATCCTCATCAGCTTTCACAGCTTCTTTCATTCTTCTCAGGGTTTTTTGGCCATCCCGCACTCACTTTGCCCTGCAGAGTTCACCTCTTGACTTAGGAAAGACACCGGCTTCATGTATCTGCGGTGTCTCGAAGGGGACTATTCTTTAATGGGATTTCCAAGAAGAAACAGCCCTGTTGCTGTCATCTGTGTGGCGTAGGGAAAGAAAAGCTTCAGGTGTTGCCTGCAGGCGGAAGTGTGCTGCTGTTTTGATGTGGGTAAATAACTGCTCTGAGCAGCTCTGTGAAGAGGACTCGAAAGGACTGTAAAGGTGGGTTCGTCCACATCTATGCGGTTTGCTGGTTGAGATTACAGCCCGTTGGTTTTAATCTTGTCTGACTAAAGGTAATGGCAGATCTTGTTAAGAGCATTATCAATCAAGGATGCAGCATGTGTTCAGGGTGCCGTTAAAAACGTCTTCTCTTACATTATTATGATAGGAATAGACTGATCACAAATGGTTTTTGCATTTTGAACCTCCAAGAAAGCACCTTGTTTGCTAAGACCACTTTGGTTTGTATCCTACATAGGGTAGACAACTGTCACGGTAGGCAATCATCAAATGCATACAATGTCCAACTTGTCCATGGCAGGGGGTTTGTAACTAGATGATCTTAAGGTCCTTTCCAACCCTACCTATTCTATGATTCTAACTTTGTGCACCTTAAAAGACTCAGAGTCTTAGAAAGAACCCCTCCTCAATCTTCCTTATTATTTATCTGAAATTCAGTCTTGGTTTTAAGACATTTAAACTGTCATTTGTTACTGTGTCAGTGCCCAGTACCCATACTGATTTGGAAGTCCTCCCTTTTTATTGATGCTTTGGACTGAGTGAGTTCAGGTTACTTTGCAATAAGCTCGTCTTACACAAGGCTGTATCTGCAAGGTTATTTGTCTTACACAAGGCTGTATCTGCAAGGTTATTTGTCTTACACAAGGCTGTATCTAGCTGGGTTTCCTACAAGGCACAGCTATCTCAGAGGCGTTGGCTTCCTGGAAAACACGGAAGACTCACTGTTCACAAGCAAGCAGTGCTTCTGGGCTTTGATTTCAGTGTCTTGCTTGAGCAAGGAGAGACTGCTCACCGCTTCATAACCACCTGGTGTATATAAAAACTAGCATGGATTGGGCTCATACGCTGTAAGAGAAGGCTTATAAAACCTTTCTTTGCTATTTGATGGTTTCTGATCAACCTCTTTGGTCTCCCAAGCAGCACCGGTTTCACTTGTTGGTCATTTCTGCCTGTAGGAACACTGTCAGATTGTTGTGGGGAGCAGAGATGGGCATGCCAAAGAAAACAGACCTTCTACTGTATTGGAAGAGTTGCGGTTTCAATAATTCTCTATAAAGTGTGTTTTCCACTGTGATATCTGCTGTTGTTGTTTCAAGTGGGGTCCAGGGAACACTTAATACACACATGTTTTCTCTCAGTTTCCAGAGAAGCAAAGCCAGAAACTAGCATACTTGTACCAAAGTATGGGCCAGTCTTGAAGGAAATAGGACACTCTTACCACCACTGTGGCCTTTGCCATGTTCTCAGTAGTGCTGTAAACACACTGTGAATTTGAGGGTTCATTCAAGATTGTATTAAATGAGCAACTTCTTGGAAAGAAGGCAAAAGTTATTCCAGAGAAAACTGCTCTTCACATAACTGATGCTCACAGCACTGAGGTTATGATGGTGCACGCTTGTGTAAAGGCTTTGTAAGGCTGACAAGTTGCAGCCAGAGGAGGAGGACCACACTCCAGCTCCTCAGCAGTCGGGTCTGCCCGGTCTGTGGAGGTAGTGGCCTCTTCCTGGTCCTTTTCTCCTTCACCTCCCTACTGCAGTGCACAGAACACGTGTGTCTCGAGGTTTATGCACGAGTGCTGCAGGATTTCATCACAGGAGCAGTGTCTTCCTCCTTGAGATTTGTTTTATTGTCTCCTGCACTGTTGTGTTTGATCTTTTCATAATCTTCTGTGATGCTTTCTGCCTCTTGTCCCACAGAACAAGTTGCTAAGCACTCAGAATGCCCCAAGGCAGCTCATCCTGTTTCCTTGTCTTTTTAAGTGATTGGCAAAGCAGGACCTCATCCCAGGCCAAACAGGGACATGTTTTTGTTGGACATGCAGTTTTTGATCACTTCATTAGCTTCAGCCCCATAGTTCCTTTCCAGACAGAGAGAAGGGGAAAGTGGGGTGTAGTTCTCTAACCCACAACAGAATTGTGTAGCATTGCCAGTGAAGGTATCTGCTCCCAAGTCTGGACTTTTCAGCTGGTTTTGAGTCAAAACGGGTATTAACAACCCTATTTTGAACGTTTAAGCGGAGCTCTAGAGCTTCTTCTGTCACTTCTCCATCTGTGTTGGCTTTCTTTTGGTTATGTGTGTGTATATATATGTATGTGTATGTATTTATCCCTGGCACAGTGTTCAAGGCCAGGCTGGGACAGGGCTTGGAGCAAGCTGCTCTAGTAGAAGGTGTCCCTGCCCATGGCAGGGGATTGGAGCTGGGTGAGCTTTAAGGTCCCTTCCAACCCATACGGGTCTGGGAGTCTGTGATAAGTAAATACATAAATATATGTATGTGAATAATCGCTGTTGTCTGTCTTCTGCTGTGTGTTTCCTTGTTCAGTGCTTGTGTTTGGGGTAGGGTAGGGAGGTGGGGAGCTGGCTGCAGCCATGAAGTGGATGGAAAAGAAGCTTCATCCTTGTAACCCAGAAGAGGGCATTTTGAATGGTTTTAATCTCTTTGACCTTGTGGCAGGAGAAGGAGGGAAGTGAAGAAATTGTGCCAAACCCCAGCTCTTTAATGCCTGGTTTGTTACTGCTCCGGGTGCCCTAAGGGTTAATGTAACAGTTTTAAGTCCTTCAATCACACCCACCCCCAACTACAGAACACTTCCAAATAATCCCTTTATAATAGACCCTTTTCCACAGATTGTATCTAACCCGAGCATTAATGGGGCCCGTTGGTGTCAAGCGTTTCAACAAATGCGGGCCAGGCGGCTGCTGGGGGAGCCCCTCTTTTAACCACAGACCTTAATGATCTTTTGCCCCTCTGCCTTAGCTCCCCTGCTGCAAGGACAAAATTAAACTACTGCGGATGGCAAAATAGTTATTTGCTGCCCAGGCAATTACATAGTCCCAAACCTCTCCATTGCGGAAGGCCAGATGGACTTTATAGAAACCAGACCCAGGCCGCAGTTTTAATTATCATAGTCCTGTCAGAAATGAGTGAAATTCTGAATGACCGCATGAAACGAACCCAAAGCCTTACACATGGATTTTTTCCTCCATAAAATTTTATGGCTTCTTAAAGAAACAGCATTCATATATTTTACGAGGCTTAATCATTCTCTAATGCTGGTATTAGTGCACCTGTGGCACTCGGCCCCATGGAAATTACAGCACCGGTCTCGCCTGCGCACTTGTGCCTGTGATTCCAAACCCCGTGTCAGGCCTGCAGCACGTGTTCCCGGGATAACCGGGTTCATTTGGCTAGCCAGCAGTCCTTGGAATAAGGGACAGGGATTTCATCTGCCAAAACTTTTGTTTCACTGTGTGGGGAAGGCTCGGGTGAATAAATAACAGCCTTTGTAATACAGATGCTGGTAATGTATCTCAGGGCAGTACCCTCAGTTGAAGGGGTTGGATGTGTTGTGTTCCTGTGCTAGTTCAGTGAGAGAAGGAATTTCCCCTGGATGCTTCCTCCCCCATATAGCAGCAGCTATAACAACTGTGCATTATTTATCCGCTCAGTGCTCATCCAAACCCCTCCATTTCCAGTTCAGGTCATTCCCATGAGTTATTTGTGCTTATTCAGGCCAGTGGTTTATTTTAATGCAGCATTTTAATCCCACAGAGGCTGCAGAAGCCACCTCGTCTCACTCTGACCAGCACAGTATCTCCAGGGTGTGTGGGGCAGGTATTTGTCTAACCTCTGCTTTACAGAGCAGCCTCTGTAGGTGGTTGGTTGTCCTATGCATCGCTCTTTTTGCTGTCAGACAGTGTCCTAAGGTCTGAACTGAAGGTTCCCATTGTACCCCATCACTCAGGCTCCTTGGGGCTGAATGACCCCAGTTCCTCCCAGCTTCACCCATGGAGGTGTTTCTAGACCTTGGCTCATTCCCTTGACTCTCTCCCCAGTGGCTTTGCCTCTTCCTTGGAGCATCCTGCCCCATCAGTGGCCATAGCAGCACTGTGTAGGGTGGAAGTGTGCTCCATCTCTCCTGCGGGTTCTGGTCCCTTTGTCCACCCCAGAGGAATTTCACTCCAACAGAGGAAGTGGTTTTCTTTGTACTGGGGTGCTGGTTGTGACAGATCCAACCCAGTGCAGCATTTTGTGCTCCGGACCAGCAGTGTCCAGAGCCGTATCCCCATCAGCTGTAACTTCGGTTTGCATCCTGCCTCTTCTTCCTCATCCCTGGCTGACTCTGAGGCTGATGTGAGCAGCATCGCCAGCTGCAGGTCACATCTGGGGGCACTGGGGGAAGCAGCAGCTCACTGATAGAACTTCACAGCTGCTCCCGAGCTGAATAAACAAGGATGAGCCGGTCAGACCGAGCTCACAGCAGATGGAAGGTGGCACCAAGGAATGCATCTCCTCTGGTTGTTCAAGTCAAATCTGCTAATGAGGTCCACTTCAGCGACGTGCTGACAGCCACAGAACATACTGGGTGTGTTAGCTCCAGCGCTGCTGGAATGAAGTCAGCTTTCTCTCCCTATGCTTTCTCATTACTTCATGCATTTGGCAGCTGCTAACAGACTGGACAAGCTTAGCCAAAATAAGAACTGATGTAGAAACATGGAAAAGACTATTTAGCATTTCCAAACATTCTTCCTGGGGAGATGGCAGGAGGGGGAGGAGGAGCTGCTCTGTGTGTGCATGTTCTGTCTGCGGTGCTATCAGATGAGAGCAGCTCTTGCGTCTGCACCGGGCATGGGCTCTGTTCCTTCCCGCCCCGCTGCCTGGTGCTCGAGGGACAAAGTGCGCTTGTATTGAGTAGATCAGTTCCAAAAGGGGCTAGTAGTAAACTGAGAATATTTGGATAAACTCGCTGGCCCTCAGGACTAGAAAAGGACTTTTGTTCCTGCAAAGAAAAAGACTGTTACATTTCCATAGGATGACTGGATCCGGTCCAGTAAAAACTGAACTTGAAGTCTCTGAAACGACCAGGAGTGTCAAACGAAGGATCTTGTGCTGGAGGTCACATATTTATTTGTATTTATTAAAACGTGAGATTGACATCTGCGGCCCCGCTTTGCTCTGGACCAGTGGCTCTCTTAGGAATATTGTCCTCCAACAGAGGCAGCGTTGTGCCGGGCAAAGGGGCTGGGGTGCATCCCCTGCGCCCGTCACCCCGCGCCTGGGCTGCCCCAGCTTGTGTATGTTCTGACTCCTCAGTTTCAAGTGGCAGGCACAGAGTCCGCAGTGAGATGCCTTGATTCAGCCCATGGGGGCTAGCCTGGGATGTGAAGCTCAGGCAGGTGATGGAGCAGTTTATGCACACCCGAGTGCTGTTCCCCAAGCATCCTTTCCATCCCCAAAGTGTTTTATATGGTTAACTACAGACAGACTCATCCTTTTTGCTTTGGGAAGCAGTCAGGGGCCCTGCTGTAGTCCTCTCTCACCTCAGCCCACCAGTAATAGCTGGTGGAGCTTTGTCTTCTCTTGCGTTATCTCCTGAAGGTAGCACTGGCATAGGAGGAACGGGATGCAGGGAGGTAGCAGTTTTGGACAGAGGAGGTTGATTTGTTAATCAAAGCAGAGAGAAAGAGCTGAAGGTGTCTGAATCACCCTCAGGGGTGCAGCCAAGGGGTTATTGAGTCCATGCACTTGCTTAGGCCATTCTTTCTTGATGATATGCTTCAGTGTAAAACATAAAGGATACATTTGGTGCAAGTGTTTTCCTAAGATCTGTTTTTGTCTAATCACTTATGAAAGTTTTCGTGACTTTAAAGACCAGATTTGCACATCTGCCCTAAGCCACGTTCCGCTGCTTTAATCAGACGGGGTTTCTCCATCAGGTTTTGTCCACACCCTGGCAACATCAGTAGAAATACATCTCTGGCAGGGAAACTGATAAAAGCAGGCAGCTCAGGGGAGAAAACCCGTGTTGTATCATCTCTGTAGGCCCTACTGTTGTGTCATTTCTCCAAGAAGGTGTTAAGAATTGCCCCAGTTAAAATGTATGTGGCTTTTGTATGTGCGGGTTTAATTTGGTGTAATTGAACATCCTCGGAGAACTCCTGGGGCTGCCAGGCACAGCCAGGAATCATTCCTACCACGGAAGTATTAGGCTATTCAATTGGTTTAGAGGCTGTAGGATTAGGTCCCAATAAACTCTTTCAGCAGCATTTCAGGGCTTGTGCAGGTGCTTCAACTTTACTGCGTGGGTATTTGCAAAGGGAACACAGACAACATTGTTGGGTTTACTGCATCTTCACTGACATGCAAAAGTGCTGCTAAGAATGTGACATGGTGCCTTCTACCTAGTGTTAAATTCAGGCTTTATATTTTGATTGAGAGGACTTTGTTAAGTCCTGGGTAGGATTTTTAACCTCAGAATAAGGGAAGAAGAAACCTGGTGCAAAGAAAGAATCTCCATCTGTTAATGAAGAAGATTTTTGGCTGCTCCCCCATCCCCATTTGGCTTCAAATCAGTTCATCTTAAATAGAGGAGAAGTCTTCTCTTGGATCAAAGTGCAAAGCGTTGGCTTTAGTTGTTGGGCGCTGTCGCTGAGGTTCAGGCAGGTGTGTGCAGAAGATAGGACATCAGGAGGTTATCAGAATCCTTAACTCAAACCTGACTTGCTCAGGCGCTGCGGGATGTCTGGGGTGTCAGATCATGGGTTGTTTTGAGACCTGCTGTCGGAGAACCAGATGTGCTGGAATTGCCTAAGTAAAACAACCTGAGCAGAGGCATGGGTGTACCTCTCACTCCACCCTTGGCTGGGGCTGCCTGTCCAAGCAGTTAACAACATCATCCCTGAACCCTCTTTTGACCCAGAGATGGTATCAGATCCGAGCCGGAGATTTGGAAATGTTGTTTCTTAGCGTATTCAAAGGGCAGATTTATCATTAGGATCAGTTCCCTGGAATGTGTAATTTCATAAGTAGGTGAATTGGCTTGGGGGAAAGTTCATCCAGGGGCACTGGGGACTCTGCAGTTCACCCTTGTACTTCCTTCCAGCTGGGATTTCAGTCTGTGGTGCCAGACAAGATACTTGTTCAGCTCCAGAGTCAACTCTCCGAACTCTAGGAGGTGATACCTGAGTTGGTCCTTCACTGGTCGTGATTCTGAAGAGAGGAGCAAGTTTTGCCTTGAAGAGTTCTGTGTTTAACTAAATGAACATGAGGTTTGGTGCAGGAGCAGCTCAGCAGGGTGGGAGCCTCAGGTGCTTCCTCGCCTCAGTTTTGCACCTTCTCTTGGTCATGTTTTCAGTAAATGGGAACCCTAAAGAAGTCACACATCTCAGCTTTACGAGAGGTGAGCAGTACATTGTTAGTACATCAAGAGAAACCTTCTCTTTGGCCTGGTGTGAGGTGGTTTGCTTTGTTTTCAAAGCTCTTTAAACAGGGGGCTGCTGTTCCTGTTTATGATCAGCTGTGTTGTACAGGAGGGAAAACCATAATATCCTTCCATTCTTTTTCTCAGTGCCAACCCAGTTCACAAGCTCATCTGTTTCACACCTTCTAAAGAGCACGAGAATAGTCTGCAGAGCAGCTGCCTTACTCATTTCTGATAAGAAAGGTCACAGGGACAGGGCTTCCTCCTGTGATTGTGGCACCTTTTGGGGGTTTCCTGTGTAAATGCACCCAGGTGCAGCTGCGCTCATGGGGGGGGGGGCACTGCCACATTTTGCTTTTGGGTTTATTTTGGGTTTTTTTCTTCTTAAAAATCTCTGTTCTGAAAGGGAAAGGTCAAGGCTGAAGCTCCGGGTGACGCCGCTGCTGCACCCAGCTCTGGGGCAGCCGCACCGGAGGGACGTGGAGCTGCTGGAGCGAGCCCAGAGGAGGTCACGGAGATGCTGCGAGGGTTCAGCCTGGAGAAGAGAAGGCTCCTGAAGGGGAGAGCTCAGAGCAGCTCCAGTGCCTGAAGGGGCTGCAGGAAACCTG
>JANRGW010040226.1:0-28888 GCA_024733675.1 Psilopsiagon aymara | reverse complement strand
CGCTAGCGCGGTTTGGGCGGTTGTCAGGGAGAAACAAGATGGCTGCCGCAGCGACGGAGGAGGACACGGAGCTGCGGGACCTGCTGGTGCAGACGCTGGAGAGCAGCGGCGTGCTCAATAAGATCAAGGTGGGGGAAGGGAGGGCATCTCCTCCGCGCACATGTCGATCAGTGGGGAGGGGGGAGCCCTGGCTGGTGCTGGAGGCGGTTAACGGCCCCGTGGTATTCCTTGTGGGGCGCTGAGGCTTCACTGGTTCCTTCTCGCTGCCGTTTCCAGCTGGTGTTGCAGGCTGGGCTCTGTCTCGGCTTCGCGGCCTGGCGGTGGCTCCCGCTTTTCCCTTGCGCTCAGCGGTCGCTGGGCCTGGGGTCCGGCGGAGCCGCGTCCAGCGCCTGCCTCAGCTGCTGGAGCTGGTGCCCGCGGGACCAGGAGACGAGGGCCCGAGGCCTGGCCGCCGCGGGAGGACTGCCCTCGGCTGCAGGACCCGCACGGTCACCCGGGCGGGGAGAGGGAAAGCGGCTCTATGCCGCCGCAGGCAGCCCGGCCCCCGGCTTTGTGGTTTCGCCCTCGTAGATACCATGTGGCCACAGGAGCTCTCTTGCTGCCAAACCCACTGGAAGCATTCAACCGCCGGGTGGTGTGGGACGCGGTGGGTAGAGTTTCTCCCTGTTTCGATACGAAAAACCCTTATTGAAAATTCCAGGCAGGAATTCTTGAGGATTGCTGTTTAAACGTTGTTCTTGTGCGAGGGTTGCTTGAGCTGTGTCTTGGAGGCTGAATCTGGAGACTCTAGGGGGATGCTGGCCGCCTACAGGGAACAAATAATGCCGTGTTAAACAAGTCAGTGTAAGATAGCGTTACGGTAGAGCATATGCTACTTCCAAGACTGTGTTGTAGCCTGAGCTTGTGTGAGAAAGGATGTGAAGATTGGCTCCATGAATTCTTGTCCAAGTTAGAAGCCTTCAGCAATAATTATTGTATATAGCAAAGAGCCAAAGAGATACAGAAGCTTAAGAAGTGCTGCATTCCCTTCCAAACTAAAGGAGAAACGAAGTTTGGATTTCAGGTCAAGGATGGTGGTATTTATCCACAGTGTAATATTTTAAGCCTTGAAAAGGTGAATGATCGCTGCTGATATTTGAGGATCAGCTCAGCAGCTGAAATAAGTAGTGGATGCGAGAGCATTTCTGCATGTGTAATTTGATTTGTACCACTGGATTTTGGGCTGGTTGTCATACCTTGCAGTAAAGAATTAAAAATGTATCTTTCTTGCATTTCAAATGGATAATCCTTGTTTAAACTCTGTAGGTAGATGAAGATTCTATTGCATGTAACCGTGTTTTGAGTAGCTTTGTTCTAGCTAAATGTCAAATAGGCCTTTTGGGCACCTGTAACCTCCCACATAGTATTAACTAATAAAAATATGGTGATAATACAGTGATAATTAAAAAAAAATCACATGCCAATTGGATCATATTGAGTACATGAGCTTTAGTTTTTTTAATTCTTGTCTGTGTGTTGTATGCAAGCTTTTGTACCGTGGTTCCCAGTTTTGAGTTTTGTGGAAATATATTTATTGTAGTCTTCGCTATTCTGTAATGCTGAAATTGTGTAGAATCCAGTGTGGTGTAAGGTATCCTTACGGCAAGCTCGCAATTGACTTGGAAAGGTACAAAATGCATCCTACTTACCAACTTGTATCTCTTAGACGCCTGCACAACTTTCAGCATCTCTACTTCCTGTGCTCCAGAGTGACTGGCATATACCTCAGTAGATACAGAACAGAGCATGAAGGAGTTTAATCACTGGTGACCACTCCAGGCCATCTCTTCTTTAATCCTTGAAATTGCTGTTTAATAATTGGTGTGCTTATGGTTAAGGCTGTTCATTTGAGGAATTCATGGTGTTTTTTCTAAGCAGTAAAACTCAGTCAAACTCGTGCATTGGCGTGTGAGTTTGGCTGTTGCTTGGTAGAATTTGTTCTGCTAGAACCTTGCAAAAAGTCCATTGTCTTCCAAAAGAATTAAGGTTGAACAAGTCTTCTTAAACTGTCATCTTTTAATTGAAATTAGATACCATGCATGTTTCCCTGCCCTGAAGTATATTTAACGACACTGCTGCATGTGTTAGTTACAATTTGTGAATGAAAGCTTGCAGGCGAGTTTTGCACCTCCACTTAGGCCCCTTGCAGGTCTCTGAAGTGAATGTCTCCCTCATTAACACTTTCTGAGTTGGTTACCCTTAATTTCTTGGGGAATGCAGAAAGTTGCATGCATGTGACTTCAAAAGCTATGTGTTCAGCTGCTTCAGAAGGGTGGTGTATGTGCATTTGGGAAGTTGAAATTTATGTTCTGTTTTATGCTTGTGGGTCTTTTATTGGGGGGGTTATGGAATTCCAGGGTGTCCTCTGTAAAAGCTGCAGGACTCCAGGCGTTTGTAGAAATGATGTTGAGAGATGCATGAAATGAACAGCAAGGCTTTGTCAACTAGCACGCAATGTTATGCTCAACAGTGTATGTACAAAGGATTTTATGAAATTAAAGCGACCCACTTTTTTTATCTAGTATTCCATAGCCTATTGAGATTAGTGTTGTGAAGCCATTACTTGTTCATCTAAGGTACTGCTTCAGGAACAGAACATATGAGTAAAGTGTGGTAGGAAAAATTTTACCGAGATTTTTTTTGGAAGGTGTTGGGATATTGGGGATGTTTGCAAATGAATTGTATAGCTGTGTAAAGGAGACCAGTGGGCGAGGATAAGCCCTATTCACAGTTTGTACTTAGTGCCTATTAGGTCATCTTGGTTACTGATGTGTTTAAGTGCTTTGGGGCACAGAAATCAGTTTCCAGAGTCCCCAAGTGTTTTCTTGTTGGAAAACACTGTGTCAAGTTTTGTCCTAGGACAGTAAGCTGTCTTGTTTAAGTGCTGGACAGATGTGTTCTAGCACAATAAAAGACAAATGCCTCAATAAAAGAGAACTTGAGGGACATCCTACCTGCGTATGTAAGGTGAACCTGCTCTTCTGGAGAATGGCAACATCTGGGAGAAATTGACACCATGGAATTAAATAATGAGAAGTGGAAGAAAAGCATCTCTGTCAATATTTAAAAGCTTCTGGGTTGGGCTTAGAGGAGTGGAGCAGGCAAATAATCAGTTATGTGAAAAGCAATGATAATTGTGGTACTGTTTTGCTCTCTCAGTGAGACTGGATTGGCTGATGTAATGGCAACCACTTTCAGGCAACTTCATTCTACTGCCTCATGATCCAGACACTTAAAAGGGGGTTTACCCCTACCCAGATATCATGGCTGGTGTCTTTTATTTTGAGCAGTTGTAATAGCCAGTCTGTTTCACAAATGCTTTGTTGTCATTCTTACCCTTTTATGTAAGTATACTTGGTTTCAGTGGCATTAGTGGAAAGGAGTGATTGCTGCAATCATCTGAAGCTTTTCATACTGACATAAGACTAAATAATCAAGTTGTTAGCTGTAAGTTGGAAAGCTGTATGTAAACTGATTTTGTAAGGTAACACTGAAATTAATGGGCTGTAAGAGGATATGTTGGTGGAATACTGTATCCCAGCACATGAAAAAATTTAACAGTATCTGTATGACTGTTGCATACAATTGTGGTAAACGTTTTACACTTACGATGCAAGAAAGTTAAAAGGATTTCCTCTTACTCTATATTCTTTGAAAGGGTGTCCGAAGATGGTTCTGCTTAAAAACAAAGTGTTTATCTTTTTTTCCCATGGAAGGAATTTTTTCTTTTTTTTTGGTGTGAGGAAACAGTCCCAGGGTAATCTGTGTTTAGTTACCTTTCTTAATATATGTGAGAAAATCCAGACACTCTTCATACTGTTGTTATTCTTAGTTATGGAAATTAATCTCTCTTTAAAAGCTTGGTTTTTCTTTGCTCTTGAGAAACCTATCAGAGAGTAGCACTGCTGTTTGTACTTCATTGTGGCAGTATTATCTGCTGGCTACTTCAAAATGTCAGATAAAGAGCTGATTAAAGTGGCAAACTAATTCATCAAATGTAATGTGTGTTGTCTGTTTCATATGTTAAAAGGAAGAAGTAGAAAAATTGTAGTGTTTAAAAAAATTTTTTATTTCAAAAAAATAGGCCAGGTTTAGGTTTAGGCTTAAGCTTAAACATTCACAATAGTACTCAGAAGAATTCTGGGTCTTAAGGTATTAACGATTAGTTAGGTAAAACATCACTACAGGAGTGTTTGACTGGAATCATGCTGTCTTTTCCTTGTCGTTTTTCTTGAGAAATTTGGTTTCTTTGGGTGTGATCTAACAAGAATTTGCAGGGATTTGTATATCTTAACATTAATTTTAAAAATTGTATTATCGTAAGCTATTTGTTCATGTTTCCTGAGCAAATTGTAAATTAAAGGTAGGTGTTTCAAAGCTACCTGAAAGAGCTGGATTTTTAACTCTCAGAAGAAACTAATAGGAGATAATGTAGCTAATTTGGATTTTTTTTTGTGTATGAAGAAATAATTTCGGAAGTCTTGCATCAAACACTCCTTCCACTAACCTCTTGCTGTTCTCAGACTGAAAACTTCTTTCCCAGCCTCAGGTCACACTGTCTGTAATCTTAAGTGTTTTAATTGCTCTGCTGTAGATTACAAGCAATGCCAAGTTGCTCAAGGAGAAACAAAAAGCTGTTAAGCTACTTGCTGGCTTTTTGCATTCTATTTGCATAGGAAAAACAGACATGCAGTTTATTTTGTTTTTTATTTGGCAGGCAGAGTTGCGAGCAGCGGTTTTTTTGGCACTGGAAGAACAAGAGAAAGTCGAGGTAAGAGGGCCTTAAAAATAAATTTTAAACCCAGCACCCTGACAGTTCTTCATGTAAAATTAAATACAATAACTTTAATACTTTATTTGTGAAATTAACAAGAGAAAATTACTGCTGCATAAGATCATGATGCTTAAAGAACACATAACAGGACTGTCAAAGTGTTTTCAGATGTTTAGAAATAGGAATTGTTATATAGCCCATGAAACTGTAGCTTTTAGTTACTATCTTTACTGGTTTTATAATATTTCAGTCCAGTTGACCAGAATAACTAAAGATTTTTTCTATCAAATACTTTTAATCGAAGATACCTAGTTGACTGATCAAGATCTGATAAAACCAGATTTCTTTTGGAATTTAAAATACAGTGTGTTTTTTTGTGTTTTTTTTTTTTTTTTAACACATGTATTGTGAAAGCATTTTAATGCAGTAAGTTGCCAAATATGGTAATGTTTTTGATATTTCTCGAAAGGATGTTGTAGGCTTTCTTCAGGATAATTTGCTTATATTTAATCATAGAACCATAGGATAGTTAGGGTTGGAAAGGACCTTAAGATCATCAGGTTCCAGCCCCCTGCCATGGGCAGGGACACCTCCCACGAAACCATGTCACCCAAGGCTGTCCAGCCTGGCCTTGAGCACCGCCAGGAATGGAGCATTCACAACTTCTCTGGGCAACCCATTCCAGTGCCTCACCACCCTTACAGTAAAGAATTTCTTCCTCATATCCAATCTAAACTTCCCCTGTTTAAGTTTGAACCCTTTACTCCTTGTTTTGAATGAAGAGGAGGGCTATGTACTGATGCCTTGACCATATAATAATATTAAGGGTATGCTATACTAGCATGATTAAGTAACAATACTGCTGAGGTATACAGATGCAAGTTTTGTGACCCCTTTACTTTCAGCATTACCATGTTTCCTGTGTCTTTCCATCCTCTAGTGCTAGAGAGGAGAGGGTATTTTATGTCCATTCTCTGTTTCAAGAGAGGAATGAAAAACTGACCTATCATCTACTAGTTAGGTGGTTGTGCTCCAGCTGGAAAATGGCACAAATGAAACAGTTATCACTGTAACATTAGTAAGGAAGGGTAGTAGTTATTCTATGGTATAAGATTCCCTATTCCAGGAATCTAACCCAAGATTGCTGAAGAAGACAGTGAAAGAGTGATAATAGCAGAGCAGTGTCATTTCTTGTGGGAAACTTCAGCATGTTATAGAGTACCTAGAGAACAACCTCAGACTATCTGGAGGATAATAGAGCTGAAGAGAGATTTGCTGCGGTTGATCTGGGCTCACCCTTTCTTCAAAAGGCTTAGGAGTATCCTATTTTAATTTTATGCTATAGAGACATTGGAAATATAGTAATATTTATCTCTACTCTGAATACCTAAATATTAAGCATGATTTTTTTTTAATCCTTTTTTTTTCTGCACAGTGTTTTCTGGTGTATATTAGCATTTATGACAATAGTAATAAATACCTATAACAGATCCTTTTTTCTTAAAGTTAGATTCTTACCCAGGATATTTTAATATGTTAGGAATGACATTTAGACTTTGCTTTGAAATATCCCTGAACAATTTTGCCAACCCACATTGTTTTATCTCTGTTTGAAAATAAAAGTTGAAAGTAGCAAATTTTACAAGGCAGGAAAAACATTATCGTAATATCTTTGAGATTATTTAATTAATAGATGAATATGTATTTGTGAGCCACTAATTAGCACAGTCCACACTTTGTCAAGATGATTTGTAAATTCTCTTTTTTTTTTTTTTTCGAAAGGTGAGGCTGAAGTTGCCTAAACTTGGCCCAATATTAGAGGAGCAGTCTGGGTTAATTGCTTGACTCACCTTTTTAATCATTTAGTAAATTAAAGTCAGTACACTATAAAGAATTTTGGTGAAATTATTCTACCTCTGTATCTTTTATGCTAGAAATAGAGATAATTTTCATTTGCCTAGATGAATATATGGCTCTGCAGCTTTTACTTGCAGGTAGTGGAATTGACACAAAGGTAGATTTTGAGGACATGACTTGCATACGCCAGGCATAATTGTGGAACAGTGTACACCAAAATGCTAACTTGCTCTGGTTTTCAGTTTCTTGCTAGCACAAGGATGATGTTAATTTCTGTTTGGTTTTCGCTTTTTGACAGAACAAGGCACCTCTGGTAAATGAAAGCTTGAAAACCTTTTTAGGTACAAAAGATGGTAAGTTCTTTATTTAGCATACTTCTCAATATTCTAAGTATTAAGCAAAGGATTAAATCTTTGAGTGTTTCATTAACAGTACAGTTTTCATGACATAAAGAATGCTTTGGTCCTGTCAAATGTCATGATTTCTATTCGTTTGGAATATAATTCAAACTATAATTTGTGAAGTTAATGTTGCGGAACTTGTATTTTTAACTGAGGTGACTAATGCACTTTAATACTTCATTATGCGTTATGATCGTGCTAGTTTGGGGCTGTTCTGGACTTATGGAAGCACTAAACAGTGAAAACCACTGCAGAGGTATAGTAGTAAATGTACACATAGCAAAAATGTTAAAATAATTTCTTTAAACCAGGTGATTAGTTTAAAAAATAGTCTGAATTTTCTAAGCAGTTATTATTTATGCTCCTGCAGTATTGCTGAAATAAATAACTGATGGCTGAGTTACAACTTATGGAGTTGGTATATGAATTAGCTATGTGGTGGTATTTTGCTGAACGCCTGAATGATACTTGTAGGAGTGTTGAATCAGTATGCTTCAATACTGAAGCCATGTTAATATTAAGTCTTTGAAGTAAGAATTGTTTCTATCTGGTGCGTCTTTTATTTTTTTTTAGGTCGTTTGGTAGCAGGTCTTGTTGCAGAATTTCTACATTTCTTCAATCTTGATTTTACATTGGCTGTTTTCCAGCCTGAATCAAGCACAGTAAGATATACTGTTTTTATTTGTATGCTATGCTGGTTGTTTGGAGTGTGTGGCAATGAATACAGAAGCTATAGTAGATTTGTTAAAGCCACTTGCTTGTGTTTATTCTAAATATATTTTTGTATTTAACCTGTACCAGGTACTTATTGCCAAAGACAAGCATTCCAGGAATGTGTGGTAATGTGAGGGAGTATTCCCTTTATCAAAAATCAGTGCTTGATGATATGTTAATTTTGAATTAATAAATTGCTGCTATATGATTTCACAAAAAGTATATACAACAGAATACTTTTGCAATGGGTTTTTGCCAGTATTAGTGTGTCATGAAACTGAGTATTGTTAGATGAAAATTATGTTATAAATCTACTCAGAGAAATTTCAGTGAAACAAAGGACTTTGTGCAGATGTATGTGACAGTGATTGAATAGTTCAGTTGGAAGGGATAGTGTAGCCCAATGGCTTTCTTTTAGGCTTTTGGTATTGAGCTAGAGGTTTTTCATCATGTTTGTCTCTTTGTATTTATAAATGTTTTAGTAATAAATTTGGGTTTGAAACATTTCCATTTAACTGAAAAATTTTTCTTTACACCTTGTACTAATTTTTATTCTTAATGTCAGCTTAAATTGATCGGAGGTTAATTTATTAAAAATACAAGTCTTAATAAATTGCCTTCTGTTTCTCAGCAGTTCATGCCTCTTTTTAGGGGCGTAATCAAAGAAAATGCCATGCGCCCTTGTTCATTGTCAGACATGCTTAGCTGTGTTTACTGCACAAAGACACATGTCTACAAAGATTCATGTTCATGCTAGCAAACAGAAACGGCCAAGCTTTCTGTCGCTCACTCTTAGGAGCAGTGCTCCATGTGCATTTTAAAGGTACCTCATGCTCATTGAAACACCCTTCGTTTTTCCAGTAAAAACATCTTTTTCACCTAATGCAGTACATATATGAAACTTAGCCAAGGTTAAGCAAGTTGGCCAAGAATGCTGTGCATATTGCTGAAAGATTTTCCTTTGTCTTTCTCTGCTGCACACTATTTCGGAGAAGTCTGTTGTGTTGTCTCTCTATCCTCAGTGTTGACTTATGGTGGCTTGCTTCAGTATTTGCTTGACCAGTATTTTGATAGGAAGCATCACTAAGGAATCATAAAAGCTCAAGATGAGCTGGTGCCCCTTGCAGTATTGTCATTCTGAGGTCATGTCAACCACCCTGGATTTGCTGCAGCATTCTGCTTCTGCTATAATGTGAATTTCAGATTTAAGAAGTGTATTTTTTTTTCCTGTCTTTTTTTATTTGGCTGATACTGAATTACTTTCATCCCTACTTCTGCCCAAACCCATCTTTTTTTAAAGTAAACCAGAAACTGAGAGTAGGTGTTGATCTGTGCTGGTGTACTTCTGTATGCACAGGAATTGGGGCTCTCCATCATCTATGAATTTACTGGAACAAATGTCTAGGTGTCCAAAGATCCACTTTTGAATGCAATAGGCTAAACTTGACCATGTAAATCCTGAAGCATGATAATGATGAAAACTTCCATACTTAAACCAACTTTGGATGGTCTGTGATAAATTCAGGTACAGATCAGAAGTAAATGATGCAATAGCCTATCATTACTTTAAAATACATGCAACAGGAAGTCTTATTCACTGTTTAGTCAAAATATTGCTATGTTAAATAAGATCGAAAAGCTTTAGGAGCTGTATTACAATATACGTGTAGTGTTTTCTGACAGTTACTTCAGTGCTGTGATTTTTGTTTTCCCCCAGCTAAATGGCCTTGATGGTCGTGAAAACTTAGCTCGAGATTTGGGAATTACAGAAGAAGGAGGTACTGTGGGTGGTCCCCTGTTATTGGAGGTTGTTCGAAAATGTCAGAAGAATATTTCAGGCAATGGAGAAGTAAGTAGTGTTAACATGTAATTTCTTTCTTCATAATTCTTTATTTTCATTTCAGTGATGAGAAGTAAAGAACACTTAACTGTTGCTGTAGTGTATGTTTCCAGTCTTTATTAAATCATGCCTTCAACATAACTTACAGGAAAAAATGTTGAAAAATATGATTGACTATTTTGTTATTTTTAATGCCAGCCTCATATTCTTGACTAATATTCTGCTACAACATAGTAACACAGAGTGAACCCAGGTAAATGACACTAAACAGTTGCTTATTTTCGTATTTTTAGTGTTGTTTGATAACACTTTAAGCTGTATGTATTTTCTTTGGCATACTTATAATTTTAATATGACCTGAAAACCCTAGAATTGGTTTTGTTAAAAATCTTTAAAGCTGTTCTGAAAACCTAACTAAATGTATGAAACTATTAAACTACCTGAAGGCAATGAGAGTAATATTTTAATGGAATATATAATTAAGTTGTAAATTAAATGAAATCCAACCAGTGCATTTGATTAGTCTCTGTCATGATTGTGGCTTGAAAGAAAATTCTCTGCACCCAAGATGTATTCAGTACCCCAATGAAAGCTTAAATTTAGTAGTTGTCATAGACTTCCTAACACAGTTTGTGTGCCGTGTGAGTGAGGATGGTACCTCGTTTCTTGTTAGGTAGTATTATGACAAAATTCAGTATGTTTTTAAGAAGTGTTTATCTGAAACTTCTTAGGTGGTTCCAGTTCTAAGTGATAGCCTGTGCCCCACATCAAAATCATCTGATGGAAGGTCGAGTACAAACCCAGTACCAAGTAAGGTAAGTTTGTTAATGTATAATGATAAAGCTACATAATATACATGAGAAGTAGAAGAGAGAACTCCTGTGAAAATGCAGATGCAGTGGCATTCACTTAAATGACCTGCAAAGTCCTGTGACTTTCTGATTGGGTGGGTGACAGTATATACACTTTGTGTATATACTGTGTGTATGTATGTATGTGTGTATATATGTATATATATACACGCAGTAGATACACAGAGTCTCTGTGAGACACAGACAGGTCAGAGATAACTTGTCTGTTTTTCAGGCAGCTGGCTGATTGCTGCTTGGGAGTGATAATGTATTGGGATATAGCTGTCTTCACGTTGTGTCCTGTGGCTTTGTTTTCCTCTGTTGATTCCTATTAGCACAAAATCTGTTATTAACTAACATCTTCCAGGTCTCTAATGCACTATTATGTTTGATTGGAACTGACCAAAAGGTTGAGAATTATGGGAAAGTGTAGGGCACAGAAGGGGGCGTGATCACTTAAGCCTCTCTTCCACAGAAACCAGCTACCCACCCTACTGAGTTAAAAAAAGAAGGGGGGGGGGGCAACAAAACATCAACAACAAAACCCCTCCACAAACAACAACAACCCCCTGCGAAACAACTAAGCACACCAAACCTGATTTGGGTAGTAAATTTTGTCCAAATTAATGATGTTATCTGATCACATAAAAAGTTGTACTAGCTTTGTTCCAGAATTACTGGAAAGAACTTGGAAGCTTTCCAAGTCAGTACTGAAAACTGAGAAATATAACTTTGCATGGATTTTGTTGTTTGTTTATTAATTTTTGAAAGGGAGTGATAAGGATAAGAGAAAATGAAATTGCAGCTCAGTTTGGATCTGCTTCATTTTATTCCAGTTCTTTATTTTTTTGCCATGCAAAACTACAATTTGAAAAGCAAGGTTCAAGATAAAGTTGCTTAATTGCTGTGCTTGTTGATAGTATCTTAAAAACTAATAGGTCCGTCTATGTAACTGACCTTTGAATGGAAATCTCACTAATTTCAGACCTGCTTTAGAAGATACTTCTTCCTTGCCAACAACTTTTAAATCAAATCCACTAAAAAGTGTGCTGCAAATAATAATGTTGCTTTATATGTGAACCCTGCTTCTGTCTTAGGGTTGTTCCGGATTAGCTGAGAACTACTAAAGATGAGTTGGAAGTTGTAAATATTCCACTCTCCCTTATATGTACTGCCTTTCATCTTCATACTTGTTTTGACATAAGTAGGTCAGAATGAGAAGAGCTAAGTTTTTGTTACATGGCATTTCCTCAGGAAAAGAATATTTGTTTAGAGGGGAAAAAAAGTTTTTCCAGTAGCCTGGAAAGCCAAGGCTCTTATGCCTGACCAGTCTATCAGTGTCCTGTTATAGGGACCCTTCACCGAACATTCCTGCTGGATCGGAGGGCAATTCAAATGACTTGTTCAGGGAAACACGCCAGCAGCGTAAGAGGAGCCCCTGAGTGAGTTTCCACACTTTATCCAAGTATGTTACGCACTGCTGGTGACTGCTAGTGCCCACAAGGATTAGCACCAACAGTTTATGGAGTAGCACTCTTTATTAATATAAAATCCTGACAAATTAAGGTTCAGACATTGGTGGTGATAAGGACTGTCTGCAAAAACAAGCTTGAAGCTGTATACAGCCAGGCTATAATCACTAATAATAGCTAGTATGAGTTAGTTACTGAGCATGCATAACGAAGTTCTTACCCAATAAGTGTCCCTAAGGGGGAGAAGAGGTTCAGCCCATCGATTGATCACAGTAGTTGTGGTGGAGTCTTCTCCACTTTCCCTTTCCTAATTTCACATGTTTATACAATTTTTTCAGGTTAATAGCTTCCCATAATCTTCCCACCAGTGTACAGTTAATGTCCATAAGGTTGCATCCTTTTCATTGAAAGGACATCTGAGTCATGTTTTACTGACATGTGAAGCTGTATGTTGACAATGTCCATGTGCTGTACCAGGCTTCAACGATAGTCTTTCCTGATAAGAGATTTGTTAGCTGTGTTTCTTAATTTGCCTACACAAGGGCAAAGCTTCTTCTCCTGCTGTTAGTTCTTTGTTTGTCAGTGTTGTTCACCATGACCTTGTAGGAGGCCCTTGTATCTGTTCAGGTTTCTCCATAGTAACACAGGTTTCAAGTTTTTAACCTATGGAGCTTCAGTGACTGTAGTCATACATACTATGTTACTGATGAGTGTAAAATAAATCCTCTCACTTTGCTTTTAGAAATACAAATGTAGTTTCCTTGTTTGGCAGCCACTGTGCAGTTTATCAGTACATGGTGCCTTCAAGTTCCCGCTCCTGCAAGGAGTATAAGAGATCCTGGCTCTGGGGCCTTCACTCAGCTCCGCCTTCATTCAGTTTCTCTTAGCATATGCCAAGGTTGCAGGGTTGCCTGGGGAACTGTCACTGGGTAGATCCCATGTGTGCCAACCATATCCCATCCTCCGAGTAGCAGCTGCATTTTACCCTAAGGTTTCCTTAGTGTTATAACTTTCAAGGACTGCGGGGAGGTGGTCTCTAATTTCTCACACTTTCCCACACTGATGTGATGAGGTTGTTGGTAGAATATAATTTCCAACAAGTTAGAATTTATGATCAAGCTTTTTATATTCTTTATGCACATCCTCTGTGGCAAGCAAATCATAATTCCATAGCAGTGGGATATAGATGAGCAGGTTCTGGAAATGCTTTTCCTGCTATATTGCTGAATCCTTCATGAAAATAGGTTTATCTCAGAAACAAGAGAAAATTGATTTCTGTATGGATGTGTCCTCATAGAAACAGCAACAGCTGTTGATTGAATTATACCCTCCTGTAAGTAGCAGATATCTTAATGGGACTACAGTTCTTGGATACCTTTTTTTTTTTCCCATCTCTCTCTCCTTGGCAAAGGCAGGGTGGGAGAATATTCTGCCTGTGCCCCATACTTGGAGTAGAAATAATGCAGGAGGAGGAAATTTAGGCAGTCTCAGATGCAGCAAGGTGGAAGTTAACCTGAGCAGTTTAGACTTCCTGATTGAAATAAGGTTTTCCGGTGGTTTTTCAGCAAACCTGTGAGCTGAACTGGCTCTGACTGTGACTTGGCAATGAATATATGTAATATAGAAGGGAGTGTGCTAGGAGAGACCAAGACCTCAGCTCTTGGCAGCAGCAGAGAATTACATTTAAGTGCAAGTGTGAAACCACATTCTGACTTACCTTATTAGCACCGTTAGTCTGAAACCCAAGGTAAGAATGTTGCTCTTTGAACCTTTAGCCATTGTTAACCTATCACTTCAATTTGAAAGCACTTATTTAACTTTAGCAGAAATTTACAATATATGAACTGAAAGCAAATGCCAATTGTAGGTAAATTTAAATATTGTTCTTTGGGCGGCAAAGATATCACTTGAGCTGTATGACTTGATCTTGAGAGTTAGCATATGGAATAGTTCTCACATGCTTGAATATCTGTAGGACAGAGCCATAAGCATGATACAAAGGCTGAATGTTATGTACTTTCAAAGTATGTGGCTTGTGTCATTTTTGGTTTTAGTATTTGGAGAGAGAAAATGTTAGTAACTGCAGTTGTCTTATGCTTGCTGCTTTAAAACTGATATAATATTGCAGAGACACCATTTGATATGGAAGTTGGAGGAATTTGCATGGGTTTAAATAGATTTTTTTTTTTTTTAAAGGCAGTGGCTATAATTAACAACAGCTGTTTACAGATGAGTTTCAAAATAACACTAATAAAGTATCATGTACCTTCCAGGCTGTAAAACAAACTCCCCTATATTCAAATCAGTCTGTAGATTTCTTTCTTTGATGACCAACTTTTTTTAAAATTGGCTGCTTTGTACTGGAGGTGATCTTGGTAGGAAAATAGTTTCAGAGGATGGAACAGAAATTTTTTATGGCAGCAGCAATAAAGAACACTTTCTTTCTAAAGTGGTAAAACTTTTTTCTCTTGTGTGATTCCTGATGATAATAAATTCCTGAACATTAATAAATTTGAGCTAATATATTGTAAAGTGATGGTAGGTGTATATTTTATTGTGTATGTTTGTATTAACACAGTATTATAAGACGTAAATACTTCTTTCATTCTTTATCTTTCAAGGCTGCTGAAACCACTCAAAATGATACAAGTGATTCATCAGGGGAAGGAAGCAAAAGAAGCATTCATTTTCTGCCTAATGAAACAAACCTAGATCCTCAACTAGAAAACAAAGACTTGAATACCAAAGAAAAAAGTGATCCAGGTGTGGATGAAGATGATGTAGAGGGAGATTCTTTTTTTGATGACCCTATACCCAAACCAGAAAGAACTTATGGCTGGTAGGTCACGTGCAAGTTCTGCTTCATACAGCCTTATTTTTGTCCTCAGACCTTTGAGACCTATCTGGTGTTTGACTGTTCACACTTGTAAATGTGAGTGCTTGGATCTGTTCTGTAACATTTTGTTTCTGAAATGTGCATTTCCATGATTCTGTTCTTTGAAATGCACAGTGTAATCTCAGATCTCTTGGATGTACAGAAGCAGGAAAAAGCCTGTATCACTTTAAGGTATATTATGTAAACTGTACTATTTCTTTAGTGTGATGAACATCTGAGACATTGGTGTTTCTTCTTGCAGCAGGGCTGCAGTGGTGATCAGTACTAGAGGGATACCGCTTTGGATACCTCTTTTGAGAAATGCTGCAAGATCATCTAATAGTGTTCTTTTGCTGTCTGAGTAATTGGAGAATTGCTCTAGTTTAATAGAAGTTACCAGAAGAGGTTGCAGAAGCATTTTTAAGTTTGACAGTAGCTCCCCTCATGTTGCCTTTTTCTCCCAGCTGTTGGCAGAACAGCATAAACTTTTTGCATTATCACTGCAGCAGATGCTTACTCTTGGAATGGCATCATTCTGGTACAGCACAAAGCATTTGTGCCAGGTAAACTTGGTCTCTTTCTAGTAAACTCTATGAAAGAGATTTATTTATGATACGTATTGGATGTGTATAATTGGAACAGGTTTGTTTGTTTTTTTTTTCCTCAAAGAGTAGTGTTTTTTCTCTGGAAAACATTGCGTGTTACAAATAACCCCAGTATGGTATTTCTTTTCCCTTTTTCTTATTGGAAGTATCAGGATTAAAACTACATCTGAGTGCATTTACTCTTCCTTCTCAGGAGCAAATCTAGCTAGCCTTTAATCAAAGTGTAACCCTCCTAGCAAGAGGTGGTGTTGCCATAAAGTAGGTTTAAGTTATATGTTAGGAAAACTAGAACAGGCTGGAGAAAGTTCTGGATAATAATATTTACTAATTTCTTACTGTTTGAGCATTTTCTTATGAGAGGATGGGAAATTCACTTGGAAATTAGTTAAACAGCCTTTCTTTAAAAAGACCATCCAAGAAAAAGATTTTCTAATTATTCAGTGAACTGTTTGTTATGGCTATGTTGGTTTTGTTTTTGTGGGTTGGTTTTGGTTGGTTTGTGGCTTTTGGGGGTTTTTTTGGGTTTTTTGGTTTAGGGTTTGGTTTTTTGGGGGGGGTTGGAGTTTTGTTTGGTTGTTGTTTTGGGTTTTTTTGGGTAGGTTTTTTTTTTCTGGAATAGTAACCTCCTACAGAAAAACTGATTTCCAAATTATGCCTGTAGTAAAGTCATAGTCCACCAAGTAATGACTTGAACCTCATTGTGGTTTTGGAATGTAGTTGTTATAGTAAGGTTTGCTGAATATTTTAATGAGGTAGCGGCTAACTGTGACTGAGCGGTCTCTGCTGGGTCTTTTGCTTCTGCCCTTGTGATAGCTTCTCTAGAGGAGAAAAAAGAACATAC
This sequence comes from Psilopsiagon aymara, assembly GCA_024733675.1. Lineage (NCBI taxonomy): Eukaryota > Metazoa > Chordata > Aves > Psittaciformes > Psittacidae > Psilopsiagon > Psilopsiagon aymara. The sequence continues at coordinate 12,619 of JANRGW010040226.1, read as the reverse complement.
TCTTCAGGTATTATTTTGTCATATGTTGTGCTGGTGTGCCCAAGTCCCAAGGGATGAGTAAATAGGAGAGGCATCAGCATTCTTTGGTATGCAAACAGGTAAATTCCATATGGGATCTTTGCCCATTCCCGTAAGAAAGGTGCATTAGAGAAGAAGGAAGCAAGCGGTTATTAAGGGCAGAATAAGAGACGATTGAAGCTTTCATTGCCCTTAGGCCTCTGACCCATTATTCAAAATTTGGATGTTTTTACATATGTGATTATATATGTGATAGTTTGGTCATATATAATTAATGATTTGAATTTTGCCCATTACTGGTAAGAATGGGATCACAGTAACAAACAGTTCTGGAAGTACTAAATGTGGAAGTCTTGATCTCTTTTAAATCATGTTTCTTCATCCTTTACTTGCTAGTAATGGATTTGAGTTCAACACTTCAAATATGTGAATGAAATAGGTAAGAGCCAAGTGAACTTTAACATGTGATGGTGAGATCTATCTTGCTACAACTGAGAGATTTTCGTTCTGTGAACTGACTGCTCTTAGGGTTAATAGGTTTTGTTGGACATAATCTCCTATAGTTCTAATCCAAACTAATTTAAATATTAATTTATATCTGAATCTCTCTTCTTTTGACTGTATTTACATGTGGGGATAATGAAAGGCCCCTTGATAAAAGTAGTGATTCTGGTGAAGGTGCAGGATCTCTGTCTGTGAAAGAAGGCAGGCAGAAGTCTTTGCATAGGTGAGAAAATTACTTTCATACAGAATATCTTGCTTGATACTTGTGCCAGTGAACTGCTTATTGTTTCTAGGTTTGTAGAATAAATAGTTCTTTCCCCTTGCTCTTTTTGCTGTAAATGTCCTAGTTTTATGACAGTTTAGTAAATCTAGAGGAGAAAGTAATTTTTCACATTTTACAGCTCTGTGGAGTACTGATTTATTTGTTTTGTTCTAGGAAAACTGAAGCTAATAAAGCAGGAGGTCTAGCATCCCTTTCTGATGCACCGCCTTTAAAAAGTGGATTAAGCTCTCTGACTGGAGCGCCTTTGCTAAAGGAGTCTGATAGTAAGTTTTCACTTGTTTTGTGTTTTGATGGCTGTAGGAGAGATTCTCTATTATGTAATGAAAGCCAATCAGGTTACATATGTGGCCCCCTTCTGGTTATAACATATTTTTTTCACAGGGTGATCACATACTGATTTTTATGTATTATTGTGATGATTATGTTTTGAAGCATGAAATTCTCATCTGTGTGTGTGTTTTTGTGTATAAAAAGAGTTTTCAAGAATATGAAATTCTATTGCTCAGTTTTTTTAACTGAAATTGACTTGCTCCTTACTATTGTTATCTTACATTATTTGTATAAGTTCTTTAGGAATATTTGCCTTTGTGTTGTAAAACCTGATCCTGAATACTGGGAGATTGTCCCTGTTTAGTACTGACATTTTTAAATGTTAGTGGAGTTCAGACCTGAAAATTGGATATAATATGGCTAGACTATACTATAAAATTATATAGGGTTAGTATAAAAGAATAGTACTTATAAATAGCTGATGGGTATGCTTAAGTGGGATCTTGCTAAAGAGTCAAAGTCAAATTTCTGATAGAAATGGTTTTGTTTTTTCACAGATTTGCATAGGAACACTGTTTTGAAAGACCTGCGGTTGGTGAACGCAAAGCTAGGATCGCTAGAATTAGGCAAGTAACTGCTTTGAGGAAGCTCTGATGTTTTTAACTGTAAGCTCTGTCCTGGCTTCTTAGAGGAGTCTTGAGAAACTGAAATAAATAGTGAAAGAAGTAAAAGCCTTTAATGAGGATTTTAATTCAGCATATTTACCACCACTGTAAAACTTTCTGGAGTTAAGAGCAAGATCTGATCCAAAGGAATACAGAGAAGTGAGAACTGGTGTCTTGTATGTGGATCAGTATTTTACACATGCAGCAAAAACTTGATTCATTCTATGCATGTTTTCTAATATGAAGTGCTAAATTCTGTAGTTTAGGTTTCTAAGAAAAGAGCGGGTTTATATTTGTGGGAAAAAGTAGCCAGACAAGCCTTACTGTTTTTCAGTGGTATATTTCCTTGCCCTTCACACCTTTTGACAGTTGTCTAGTAAGCTCTAGGAGCAATATGAAGATGATGTGATAAGAGTTATCAGCTGTATCATAAAATAGAGCTGCCACATACTTAGATTTTTATCTTCAGCGATGTAGACAACATCCTGAAAATGTATGTTCAATTTCAAAGCAGTTTGTGTAAATAAGGTTGAGACTTATTAATTGCAAACATAAAGTCATCTCTTCCTAATCTGCACAAGTAATTTAATCTACTCATGCTTTTACTGGCTGTTAAACCATGCATTTTGGTGCAGGAATATATTCTTTTGCATTTCTTAAATAGTTTGATTGATACCTTTTTAAAAATTACTTAGGAAATGGAGATGACGACGAGTATGCTGATGACTTCAACAGGTAAGAGAAGGATGATACTGCAGTACCATAATATTTAATGCATGATAAGAATATCCCCTAGCATATTTGAATTATTTCTTAATATTTAGGTGCTCACTATTGCTGGAATCTGTCAGTATCTCTGAACTCCTTTAAACTTGGTGGTTATTCTAATATATGTAGTTACAAATTAAAAAAAAAACCGAACAAACAACCTTCAAAACCAACAGATACCTTTTTTGCAGGATGTAATAAGTTCCTTAAAAACCTGGTGCTAACTTCAAGGCATTAAGTTGTTGCTTTTTTTTGAAGGTATTTGGGTTTGTTTTCTTTTTCTTGAGCTATGCGCTTAACATTTTAACATTTCAATTAATGCTATTAGATAATGAGTGCAATGTATGCTGAAATATTCAATTAAAAATGAAGCATCATGAGTAGTCAGTAATAAATATTTAACAGCTTCGTGATGTGAATGTATTGGTGTGGTAAGCCGTAGGGGTATTAATCAGTATCTATCATGGCTGCATCTAGGTATAATGTTCAGGGTTTTTTAATAATTTCATATTTGACTTGGTAGGAAATGAATCCCAATCAAATGTGAGGTATAAAGTGGCAATGAACATAATACCTGGATGTTTGAAAAGAAAGTCTTATTTCTACATTTATGATTTTCTTTCTCTTTAGTACTAGTCATCGCTCAGAAAAAAGTGATATCAGTATTGGTGAAGAAATAGATGAGATTTCTGTGGGAACAGAAGAGTCAATTGCCAGTGATAAAGTATGATTCTTTTAAAGCTATTCTTCTTGGAATTCTTCTTGTCTTGACTTTTTTTTCTTTTAACCTTCCATGAAGGAATGAGCCATTATCATAGGCTCCTTGTTTACATGTTTAGATTGTATCATTTGTTCTGTGTTCTTACACCTAGTATTCCTGCAAAGTTAGATACAATGCAGATTAAAAAACCAGACCAAAGATCTCACAGCAGTTGTTCAATAGCGCAATTCACTGTTTGTTTCTAGGCATGTGAAATGTATTTGAGACTAATTTAATATCCTGCATTGGAATGCCTTACGTATATCTCAAGAACACTTCCTAAAGGAGTATGGAATCTCACTGTAAAGACTTGGGGCCAAAAGGATGGGATGATACATATACTGCAAGAAGTAATGCTTACTGTAACCATGATTTCTAATTTTTTACTTCCATTTATTTCCTAGCTTGAAGGCATCACGCAGGACCTTACTATTTCTCAGTTAAGTGACGTGGCAGATTATCTAGAAGACGTGGCATAGAATTGGACAGCAAAACTGTTTCATTGTGCTGGACTAGAAGACTGCTGTGGACTGTTAATTTCAGACAATCACTTCTTGCAGGAACGTCCACGCTATTTGTGCCTTGTGTTTCAAAAAGACTGTACATGGAGAAGGCTTTTAAATATTCTTAACACGAACTAAATGGAATACTGTGTTCCCATTTGAGTGTGATATTTTCTTCATTTGGTTCAGCCAGACCTTTTACAGCAGGAGGTGGATTTTCCACACAGAATGTCCATTGCTGGCAGTGGGCATAGACAAAACAACTGATAGGAGAACAGTGACAGAGAAGCATGTGGCTTTATAATAAACTTGCACTGTTATTGTAACAGTCTGAATTTTTTTTTAAAAGTAACCAAAGCAAGAACCTTCAGAGGCAGTGGTTCAACTCGCACTTCTTTTAACACAATTTTCGTGAGTCAGTATGTAATACATATTTATGGTAACTAGCCACAATACCCAACTGCTCGAGACTTACTTGAAACTGCTGGTTTTCAGACTCTTCTGAAAGATGGACTTTTTTAGGCACATCAAATTGAGAATATTTAAGCTCTCAAGTCCAAATTTAGCTAAATTTAAAAGCTAAGTTTAGCATTAGTCTTAACTGACTATTCTTGTATAAATATGTTTTTCAGACCATTGGTGTTGAAGACCTAAGCTGGTTTTATACATGATAATTTCATTGATATTACCTGTTGTTAAATCACAAGTAATTTTGTAAAGATCCACAAATCATTTGAACTAAATCTTAGTGGTTTAAAAGTTTTTAGCAATGTCGCAATGGTTTGTGGAGCTTTTATTGCTGAGGGCTCTTCATGTGCTGTAAGCTCACTTTCATTCTCGAAAATCATTATTGTGTAAAAATGAGCGCCAGCAAGTGAAACCACTAACCTTGTTTTTCAGATTGACTGCTGTACAGAATTGCATCCAAATATTGAAAAATACCATGCCGAAGACATTACAGACACTAAGTTCTTGCTAGGAGCAAATTCTTTTACTTTCATTATACTTTTGCAAAACAGGGTCAGTAATGGAAACATTGGCAGTTCTTTAGCAATACTGTTTTACGTGGCGCTGCTGTAACATATAGGTCATCGACATTTGTAATACTGAAACAAGACTTCAAAATGTGCACTTTCTGAATATTGTGAACACACTTGGAAAATATACATGTAAGTGAATATAAATAACTTAATATGGGGGGGGTTTTTAGGCTTTGTAATTTTTATTTTATTTTTTTTTTTTGCAGGAACACTGTTGGCTGCTTATCGGTGGTCATCACAGTGGAAGTAGCGTGCTAAACTAAAGCCATTGGTTAAGCATATAGAGCTGCTACTAGCATTGGATGCTGTGTTAGATCTTTGTTTGCACTGGGCCAGCAGGCATGGAGCAGTGCTGGGAAGTTAGGCTTGTACAGTACATAAATGATCTGAGAGGAGAGAGAAAAAGCGTGCCTTTTATTTACGTGCACCCCAAAACAGCCAGCAGAAAGCATCAGAATATTTAGTCATGGTGTTAACTTCTAACTTTGTGCCATATTGTAGCAGCTGAACACGAGATTTTTTTCACCCCAAAAAATCAGTGTGCCATAGACTTCAGATAGCAATGATGTTGTAACATATGCATCCTTTGGGGGGAAAAAAAATCCCTTTAAGTGTGGGGGAACCTGTGCCTCAAGATACCACATATGAAAAGTTTGGGGCTGGTTTGGGGTTTTTTGTGTTTTGGAGAAGTACAACAGCATGAATGAAGGAAATAAAATTCCATTTGAACACCTGGGAACAATTGATTTCTGATATTATTTTATTTTATTTTTAGAGTTGACTAAAGTAGAGGCAGTGGGGGGTTTATATGTCTTGGGAAAACATGATTTTCTGTTGCCTGTTAGCTGTAGGGTATGGGGCAATTTATCATACCAAAAGTAACAAAATCCCTATTAAATGATTTCTAATTGCATTTGAAGATGTGGCCTTTTAAATAACCCATTAGGTATTTTAAGTGTGAACATGACTCTTGTTAATGGTAAGGTGATGTTGTCTTACCTTGGGTGTTAATTGGAGAGCTTGCATTTTGGCTGGAATTTAAGGAAATGCCAAGCAGTATGAAGTGTCCATGCTGTTCTTCCTGTGGGCTTTTACTGAATTCCATGTAATAACTCAAATTGCAAAAATAAAGCTGTTATGCTGGCTAAATTGTATTCTTGAGTATTCCTGAACCAAAGATTTTAAATTTAGGAAATTGAGGAAGCCCTGTGTGTTTCTGGGGGTTTTCCTGAAGTATGTTTTTTCAGGGTTAGCCTGGTCTGCAGTTGAGAAAGTGTGCGTGCTCAGGTTTTTTCTAAGTCTGAAGCATCTTGCAATTCCTGATGATGATTCCTGAAGTCTGATAAAGACCAGACTGAATAGGATTTCTGGATGTCAGTCTGAGTTATCAAATGGTTGATGATTCACTAGACAAAGCAAAGAAATTATCCAATCTTGCTTTGCAGAGTTTTGTGTTGTGTGCAATTGTTAGTCTGAGTTACTTAAACATGTCTGGCAAGCTAAGCTCTCTTGGTTGCTCGTGTTGCTCTACATTTCAAACCACATTGTTTGGTATTTTACATTAGGCTTCTCCATGAAGGACCAAATGCAGTAAAGTACCTGACCTCATCTGTATGAACTCCATGATAAAAACTGGGAATGTGCCTGTCTAGCTGTTCTTACGTACTGCTTCTGCCTTTTTGAAGAGATCTCTCTGAACAGAGAAGGAAGTGTCTGAGAGGGTCACTTAGGACTGGTTTGTGCAGTTCTCTACTGGCTAGGTCTGGTTGGAAGCATGCTTTTTGTTAAACACACTCTGAAATTTGGTTAACAAATCCTGTGTTTTCCAGAAGTAAAAAGTTCAGAACTAACTTAGGGCTGACAGTTCCTTATCGTTAATGTGGTAATGAGAGTGGATTATGTAAACATATCTGTCTCGCTTTTTGTAGTGAAGTTACTTGTATTCCACCCATATTTTTTTTCTTTTTTTTTCTTTAAGCAAAATGAGAAACCACGCACATCTTATGAAATTTCCTCATAAGTGATATTCTCGGCAGCTGTAATAAAGCCACTCAGCTTCAGACTAGTTTGATAATTTAGTCCTCATTTGCGCAATATATCTAGCTCTTGAGGCAACTCAAATGCTGGTGTAACTGACAGGGTGGTTGGGTGATGATAATAAAGAAGGGGGCTATCGCTTCATTTACTTTTTATTGTAGTAATTTTCACTGATGAAATATTTTCTACACAGTCCAGCCTTCTTTTCTGGAAAGAATGCATCTGTAGATAGTTCAGTTGTAGTAAAAGCTAACAAACTTCTGTCTTCTTTAGCATTGTCTACACAGCAGCAATTAAATCTTCCCGAGATGACTGCTTCGTGTTCATTTCAGGAAATGCCAGATGCATTGATTTTGATAGGTCTTTTTGGTTTGGTGTTTTCGTTGTCGGGTAAAGCTAAAAGAGAAGTTGAACTGAATTGCAGGAGGTGTGGTTTTGGTACATTTGTAAGTGATCTCATTCATCTTGAAGCTACCTCTACAGGCAATCTATGATTGATTCAGCACTGCAAAAATAAAACTTGCAACATAAGACTGTCTTGGATTTCTACCAAAAAAAAAGGAATTGTGCTCTTCAAGGTCACTGAGATACCCAAAGATTGAAACTGTCAGAAATGCAATGGGTATTAAAAAGTGGCAGTTCTTTTGTTTATGTCATGAATGGTATTAAATTCTCATAAAAGGTGGTGGAGTGTTTGTGTGTGTATGTGTTAAATCCCAAAAGCCCAGTAACCTCTATCATACAATCTCTGGTTTTGGTCTACTGGGGTACTAACATTTGTTGCTGCTGTGATTAATTTTTATATATATATTTTTTTAATGCAGGGTAATAGAAAAAATGTGTGTACAGTATGTCACTTTGGAATATGTCCACGATGCCATAGCATCAACCACGGATCCAAAGTTCTGTAACTTTTCCCAAACCACTTAATTCTTTTTAATGTATTTCAAGAGGGCAAAATAGAAGTATGCATGTTGCTGTTCAAAGAAGTGCGTATTCTTTCTCAGGCCTCAAAATGCATCACTTTAATTAAGTCCATTGTACCATTTGGAGGAAAAATGGTCAATAAATGAATTAAGTACAGGAAAAGGATGAAAAGTCATTCTTTTGTACTGGAGCAGTCCTCAAGCATTGGTTGCATACAGTAGCTGGGAAACAGTAGAGAGATCACAACAATGTTGAGCATACAATTAAATGCTTATTTTGGGGAATATTTGTCTTGTTCCATGAACTGCATGTTTGCTTTCTGTGTTGAGGTTTTTGCCCTTTCACTTGACCTAGCAGAACAGCATGCTTTGTCAGCTGCTCAAAAAGGTGTTTTAAAGCTTTGTAAGCACAGTGCTGGTGGAGAAATGCAGACCTGATACTTACAAGTTGAGTGAACCACGACTGGGAACAAAAAGCAGTATGAGGGGTGGCACACTGAGCAGGAAATCTACTGGGGACAAGGCAGGTGTGTTAGGCTCTTGTCGCCTGGTCAGTGTGTGGTGCATGAGGAAGCAGCCTACCTGAGGGAAGCCAGCCAGCGTTCATAGGATGGGAGAAATGCAACTAGGATGTGAGAGACTGGGAGGTGCCTGCTCAGTGCAGGGGAGCAAAGCAGGCTTGTGTTCATCTTTCTTAACATCTGAGGGTCACTGTTACTGGCTTGTGCAAATAGGTAGGAGTTGGTGAAAGAAGTTGAACAGTAATGCCGTAGATGGTGCTTTAGTCCAATAGAGGACACAGTGATGATGGTGGTGAGCTGCAAGACAGTCCTTAGTGCTAGCCAGATCAACTACCCCAGCATATGGGATACCTCAACCCAGACACAACCCTGAAGATCATGTCACTGTCCAGGTACAGGGATTGCCTGGAGCTTCTTGGAGGTTGGGGTGACAGAAGCCTCACCTGTTGGAGCTGTGCTTTGATGGGGACACTGAGCTGCTTGGTGAAGCAGAATGGATGTCACCAGGAATGCCAGCAGAAGGGCAAAGGTACTTTGTGGCCCCTGTAAAAGCAAGAACCCCAATCCCCCATTGAATGGAAGAAGGGGAAGGCCAGAGGCAATGTTTAAGGAGGGCTGGAATTTCTATGGAGAGAAAACCAAGAAAGCTTTTTCTTCAGCTGCAGGTGCTTACAGAGAGATGTGACAAGAAGACAGGGTATGAGTTTTGGCAGGAGATGCGTCTAGCCATGCTGTCAGAGCCAGTGAGGCTGAGAGAAAGTGACAGAAAACTGTTGTCAGGGTCTTCTGCGGAGTGATTAAAGCACCACTCTGCCCATCAGGCCTGTTTGTTCCTAGCCTGAGCCCATTTCTAGTATCTGTCTGCTGTCACAGGCAGGGCTTTGGTTAAGTCTGTCTGAGGAATAAGGTCTGCAAGGAGAAGACAAGATGCACCCGATGAAGATTATTATCTTTGCTGACAGGGTTGCCAGCTTTGTGGGGAGTTTAAACTAGGTTTGTTGGGTGCGGACACCAAAGCCTGCAAGTAGTGCACACGAGAGAGTCTGAGGGAGGGACATCCCTCACTGCAAGAAATCAGAGGTTCATTTCAACAGGCAAATGTGCAATGGAATAAACAAGAAAATGACAGTCTGTGCAGTCACAAAGCTGTGATGCTGCTGAGATGACAACACATGGTGGAAGAGCTTGCATGAATGAGTGCTACAATGGATGGACACAAGCTGAATGAGCAGACACAGAAGAAAAATGGAGCGGGAAGGTCTATAGAGGAGAAGTGTGAATGTGCAGAGCATAAATTGAATACAGAAAACCGTGACCATCCACCAAGAGTTTGCTGTCAAGGCTGAAATATAGGCTGATAAAGGGGATATTGTGGTAGGCACCCACAACAGATGACTCAATGAAGAAAAGGAAGAGAATGAAGCCTTCTTTAAACAATTTCAAGAAGTCTCCTGATTGCATGATGTGGTTCTCTTGGGGGTTTTTAACCACTTCCAATTTACAGGAAGATGAACATGGCAGAGCACAAGCAAGTCAGGGAACTTAGAGTATGTTAGAGACTGTCTTTTACTTGTGTTCACAACAGGATGGGGCCAAGAGATGTACTCTAGGTCTGCTGCCCAGGAATAAGAAGTGCTCAAATGCAATAGTCAATGGCAACCTTGGCTACAGTGGCCACGAGATGACAGAGTTAAAAGTACTCAGAGCAGAGAGGAGAACAAGTGGCCAAGGAACAGACTTGAGCTTCAGGGAAGTGAACTCTGTCTTGTTCAGGAGCTTTTAGGAGGCTGCCCTGAAGGGGGCCAGAGCTGGTTGCCTTCTGGTATGCAAAGCAGCAAGTAGGCATAGCAGGATAACAGACTGGCTTATTGAGAAACTCCTGGCTGGGCCCAAAAGCAAAAAGTTGTGTGGAAAGTGTAAGTGAGGATGGGCTATAAGGGATAGACAGGGAACTGTACAGGCATACAAGTACGGTACAAGGCATAAAAGCTTGGCTGAAGCTGAAACTAGAAAGGGATGTGGAGGCAGCAAGAAGGGTTTCCTCAAGTGGTACATCAGTGAAAGGAAGATGAAAGGAAATGTGGGCCTGCTGCTGAATGGAAGAGGATGACCTAGTGGTGAAGGTAAAGAAAGACTGAGGTAGCTTTTAAAAAGGTGAGAAAAAGGATCTGGCAAGGTACAGACCAGTTGGCCTCACCTCACTTTCTGGGATGCAAGTCCTTGTGGCAGCCATTTCTAAGTACATGAAAGAAAATAAGGTGGCTAAGAAGCAGCAGTGTGGATTTATGAAGAGCATATTGTGACTGAACAACATGAATGCCTTCTGTCATGGCTCTGGTAATGGTGGACGTAATTTTTCTTTGCCTTAGCCAAATTCTCCTAAAGCATCTGTGAGCCAAACTGTGGGCAGATGGGCTGGGTAAAAAACAGCTTTGCAGAAGAGGGGCTGGGAGCAGCTGCAAAGAGTGAAAGCCTGAAAGAGTGAGTCAGCCTGTGGCCATGCTTGTGTAGCCAGCAGGATGAGAGAAGTGGTCATTTCCCCTATATCCCCTTCCCTATGAGACCATACTCAGAGTATTGCATTCAGTTTCAGCTCCCCTGGTAAAAAAGATACCAATAAAACAGAGAGGGTCCAGTGGACGGGCCAGATGGTGGTGATGGTGCTGGAGGATGTATCCTGCACGGAGCTAGGGCTATTCTGCCTGTACAAGGGAAGGTAAAGGTGGAGTGGTTAAGCTGTGGTCTTCCATTCTTATGGGGTCCAGTATGGAAATCAGGCCTAGACTGTTCCTAGAGGTGCTCAGTGAAAGGACCACAGTCAAATTGCATCTGGAATTCCAGCTGCATGCATGAAACAAAGCCTAAAATATCTCAATGAAAATAGTCCAGAAGCAAGGCCTCAGAGAGGTTGTGAATTATCCATCCCTGGAGTTTTCAAAACTCAAATGGGCAGACACAGAGCAACCTGATTTAGCTTTGAAGTCTGCTTTGAGCAGGCAGCTGGACCTCCAGAGAGCCCTTTCAACCTAGATTATCCCATGATTCTACCAAACCAGACCTTTATATGGAAGGTGAGTTATGATGGGGATAGACAGACTCTATCTGGCTGCTTCTGAGTGTGCAAACTGCCTTGTTCGCATGTAGAAACAATTTTACTACATTTATTGATGCTCATGTTTCATGTATGTGCAGACTGTCCCACGGAGAAAGGCCAGCATTTGCAAATATAGTAGTTTAACATCCTCTCTGCTGTGGTGTTTTAAATCAGATGTTGTTGAAGGAACCTCTTAGAAATGATGAAGTTAGAACATAATTAGGTAGTGCACTGTGTGAGTAACTGCAGGTGATCCTTACACTTGGACTTGTGTTTAAAAACCAAGCCACAAGACCTCTAGAAGTTGTTTTTCAGTTCCCTAGCAGCTTCAATTGTTTTGTTTCAATTGCTCTGTGCTATGGGGTAACCACAACAGATGCAAGGTAGTAAAATCAGGTCATTTGCACAGTTCCCCTGTACAACTATCATCACACGCATCTTCATAGTGAGAACCTCCTTTAGTTTATTTTTCTCTGAAATTGAAAACTTCCACCATCATGCTCACAACATGGCCTGTTTGGGCTGGCAGATGTCCTCCAGGGCATGCTGCAAGAGGCAATGTTGGGAAAGGGCTGGTGTGCAGCAGAGCAGTCTCTACAGTTACATTTTTTGGCTTAGGTGATCATGGCAGAATCTCTTTTACACTGATGTTCACGTTATGTTTTAGGCATGTAATTCTCGTGTTTTGTGTTAGATGGTGTGATTAAAGCTCATCTCCACAAATGGAAAGAAGGACAGAATAAGGTAACTTCTGCAGGTCCAGTGGCTGCTGATGTGGGCTCATCTGATTCCGCAGCTCCCTTCCTGAAGCGTGGGGCTGTGAAGCTCAGCACACCTCAGCCAACAAGCCCCGCGGAGGCATCAAGCCTCTTGCTCAGAGCACAGCCTGCCTGTGAGATGAAATGTGGCTGGGAATTTCTGTGTGAGGAGAGCAGATGGTGCAGTCTGCCTAATTTTATATACGTGAAGGTTAGGCTATAGCATTAACATTTAACTCTTATGAATGCAGAGGAACAAGGGCAGGGGGACCCCAGTACCCGGCTGGAGCCCTTGAAGCCCCATATTTCTTCCCTGGGCTGTCCCAGGAGAGGCACCGTTCCATGGTCCCCCATGGGATGAGGGACCTACAGAGACATGAGCTGGCAGTGGGATGCTGTCCTGGGTTCAGCAGTAGCAGTCATTTTTCTCCTTCTTGGTAGTTGGTGCAGCACTGTGTTTTTGACTTGTGGC
>JANRGW010040225.1:39365-54412 GCA_024733675.1 Psilopsiagon aymara | reverse complement strand
GCTATATCCCATGGAACCTTACTAAGCAGGTTCCTGAAGAGGCCAAAGTCAGCTCTCTTGAAGTCCAGGGCAGTGAGCTTGCTGCACGCTCTTCTCGCTGTCCTGAGGATCTCGAATTCAACCGTCTCATGATCGCTGCAATCAAGGCCCTGGAGCGTCACATTTCCAACCAGCCCTTCCCTGTTGGTGGGCACGAGGTCAAGCACAGCACCTCTCCTTGTCGGCTCCTCTATTACTTGCAGAAGGAAGTTGTCTTCCACACAATCAACAAACTTCCCAGATTCTTGTGTCAGGCCGTACCACCCCTCCAACAGATATCAGGTTGGTTGAGGTCCCCCATGAGAACAAGGGCCTGTGAGTGGGAGGCTATTGCTATCTGTCTGTAGAGTGCTTCATCCACCGAGTCCTCTTGGTCAGGCGGTCTGTAACAGATCCCCACATTAATGTCTCCCACCGCTGTTCTCCCTTTAACCCTGACCCACAAACTCTCTGTCGATGCTCACCTGTCCCCAGACAGAGTTCCATACTCTCCAGCCTATCTCTAACATAGATAGCAACTCCCCCTCCCCACCTACCAGGCCTGTCTTTCCTAAAGTCTGTAACCTTCCATTCCAACACACCATTCATAGGAGCCGTCCCACCATGCTTCTGTGATGCCTATTATATCATACCCATGTAAACATGCACACATCTCTAATTCCTTTTGTTGGTTCTCCAAGATCTTAAAGTATTTTGAGGGAAACTCTTTCCCCCTACAGTCTAAGTAGTGTTTATCTCTCTTTTAATGAAGGGATGGATGGTAGGTCAGCTTTCTTAGGTATAGACTAATCCTGTAGTATACCATAGATCTGGATATCTTTTCTTCCTACCTGGATGCTCTTGGTTTTGGGTTTTTTTTTCCAGCAGAAAGATGCTGGTTCTTCTGGTGCTAGAAAGCTTTCAGACTGCCTTCAAATTGCCCTCAGTCCTGCTTTGTATGCTCCTTTGCTGAAGAACCAGTAGCCAGGACAGCAAAAAAGCAGCTCCCCAGCTTTTAGCAAAGCAAGCGGAAAAAAGCCTGTACTTTTCAGGGGACTCCATTCAAAAGGCTTGATGCACATCACCTTCTGGTTATTACTGGTTGTTGGAGCAGGATATGACATTTTGTATTCTTCTTCTTTGAACAAACAGCACCTATTTGTAGAAAATCAACAAAAAAAAAATCAGAAAAAAGTCTCATTTAGAACATGACTTACAGACCAAAAAAAATAAGTTCTATTAGAAATTATGTCTTGATGTCTCTTTCCCCCTAAAAGCAGTGTTCATATTAATAAATGAGGTTTTGCTTCACAGAAATTTTCCTTCTTAAGTTGCTGTTTCCCGCATTATTTATTGTGCTCTTTGATCTCGGGCTGCAACTTTAAATCTATGCCATCTTCCTGGGCTGTTTCGGTAAACGTAGACTAATAACTTTGCAGTTTTATCTTTAGTCACACAGATAAGTATCACAGGTTCAGTTTGCTGTTCAGTTGTGGACAACCACTAGATGCTATTTTTAAAACTTCATAAAAGCCTTGCAAATAGCTGAAAGCACTTCAAGGGCAATACTAGTGGCTATCATTGTGATTGTAAAAAGGGCCTATAAACTAATGTGAGACATCTTTTATGTGTTATTATTTCAAAAACAAATATAAAAGAAAATATCATTACTTCATGAGGTCTCAGTTATTAAATAATTTTGCATTTCTTGTGTGACCAAATCTCAGATTTTATTAGTCATACATTTAGTGACAAATTAAGTCTTTCCAGTATTTATATGCATTGCTACTAAAAAAGTTTTGACTTGTAAATCTCTTTACAGACAGTAACAAAAAACCAAGTAGGACAACTAACATACAATAGGGCAATTTTAGAATAATGAAGTATTAAGCAGACTTGAATGTTTTATTTTATGGAAACCAATTTGGAGAGGTTATGAGTAAACTACTGAGTGATGATGAAGCACCAGTATACTTATTCCTACAGACTTCTAAAGAGACAGGATTTCACACACAGGAGAAGTGTTGGTGGTTTTACTACCTAAGGTTCTCTGTCATTAACACACTTCATGAATGCCTAGGAATTCAAAAAGAAAGATGAATCAAAGGTTAAGGTGTTAAAGGTAGGAAGAATTTCTTCAATCTCATTTCCACACCTTCAACACCTTACACTAAATTTTTATATTGAATAAGCTCTTCCAGACATATATTTTTAAAACACTCCATAGCATACAGGAAAAAAAAGTATTATTTTATTAATTAAAATCTTTTGTTCTGAGCTTTTTCAAAATAGCTTTTTGAATCAGCTTAGGAATGAACAGATTCAGTTAGTTCCAATTAAATATGATTAAGCTCATATTTTCCATAGCATCATTAATCATTCTTCAGGTTACAAGTGATCAAAAATACAGTGGGAATCATCTCTTCCAGTAATTCTTTCTTTCAATAGGGCAAAGTATACCAATTCTGGTACAGATTTTTTCAGGTAACAGCTTAGTTTGGGGAATAGCTCTACCATGTAGTGTGTGAGACGCCTACACTAATGAGACAACACTGGTCTCTGACAACACCAATGAAGAATCAATGGTCTCTTCTATAATATCTGATCCACCACAAAATGGTGACCATCAGGATGAGCTGAGAGTTATTCACTGCTTCCTTTCACAGTGAAGGAAATATTCTGCTGCTATAAATTATCTTTGTACTAGCATGTAAGGTGGGATAAAATGTGAACATATACACAAAACTCACAACACTGTGAGTTATTCATTTTCTTATGTTACAAGGGTTGAAAAGCTGGAACAATGGAAATTAACACCAATCTTTATTTAAAAAACTGAATGATAATTATATTTCCTGGTATCCTCTACACTGCCAGTTCTGAGTGAGAGTAAGAAGATTAGACTGACAGTTGGGCAATTAGCTGAAGTACAAGGAGGTTAAAGACATAGGAAAACTATCCCTCAAATGAGCTTAGCCCAGTCAATGTGATCAAGTTCAACTAGTAAAGCTTACCAGTGATCATTCAGAAACGAATGGAAGAAAGCTGCACACAGACAGGGAGCATAGCTGGTAAAGGTCAGCAAGTCCAGAAGAAGGCCACCAAGACTACTGCTTTGACTGAAACATGGGATGTCCTGGATATTGTGGAGGAAAGATCATATGGAGACGGTTAAGCACAGGCACACATACAAAGAAGATGTGATACCTCTGTTCTTGAATTTTTCCAGGACCCAGATGAGCAAAGCTCTGAGTATCCTGTTCTGGTCCCATAGTTCACCCTACTTTGAGAGAGGCTTTGTGCTAGAGACCTCCAGAATTTTCTTCAGCCCTGATTATTCAGTGACTGTAGATGACTGCAGATAGTCACAGTCAGTGTCATCTCAGCTTTACAGTGATCATGAAGAAATATCAAGTTGTTTCAGACAATTTTGAAATTAAGAGTATGGACCATTCACTTGCGTGGAAAGCTGTGAAGCAGGTCAGCTAGCTCACAGATTTTCCATCTCATGACTGCAACCCACTTGTGTGTGCAGGAAGAGACTGTAAAGCTCTGAAAAAAAAATGCCTTGCAAGTATCTGTCTGTCTATTGGCTTACTATAACCCTTCATTTTGCATTTTGTTTACCTTTCACAACATGGCAGGACACTGAAGTTCCTATTTTTAAGCTATAGGCTGGCTTTGTCGGGTGGTTGTTTGATTTTGGAGTGTTCAATAAGCAAGCAATGAGAGAACACCAGTTAGCAATTCAATTTTCGCATTTGCTGTTAAAAAATGTTTGGCTGTAAAATGAGGTACTGCACAATGAAAAAGTCTCAGAGAAGGTAAAACTATTTATATCTGTCAAATTGTAGTAGGTTATTTTTCAGTTCTTCTTTAAGCCTCAGCTTTAAGGTTGACATCATGTCATCCTATTCTCATGTACAAGACTGCATGAAAACTATTGTTATCATTTCTTATTTATGAAAGAAAAAAATTGAATAAATAGAAATATTTCTTTAGTTAATCAAGTGTGTATTTTAAAGTTTGCTCAGGGTTCACTGTGAAAGAGGGCTGTTTTGTCATATTTGAGGAAGCTCACTTAAAAACAAAAATAAAGTAACAAATGTATCATAATAAACACATATATAGACCCATTATTGTCCCTTTGCACACATGCACATGCACATACACTTTCCATAATTTATTATCATTTTGATTATTCTCCTGTGTCTTTCTTAGGTATATTGTGATAAAAAGAGATATCTTCAAACTACAGATAAGGCCCTCAGTTACAGCTTGCGTAAGATACAAGAGCAGAGTTTTCAGATCCCACAGTAAGTTAGAAATCCAGTCTACCCTGAGAGACAATGGGGCTTTGGTGCCTGACACACTCAGGATCTCCTGAAAACTTCACTCTATCCATGATTAGACATACCAAAAGGCAACAGGGCTAAAAGCTAAAATTACCCTCTTGTCTTTTAATTTTATTTTTCTGCCTAAACCTGTACCTAGGGATTTTTACATACACTCACACGCCTTTATGTAGACATGAATATAAGTGTGTATTTGAATAAACTCATTTGTTTCAGTCACACTGTCATACCACTGTGGTTATCTGACAGCTTTCAGGAAAGCCGCATGTATCTGCTGTCCATGTACCAATTAATATATTTGCCTTTCCTTCCAGTGTTACTGATTGTTCCTTGGGCTTAACCTTAGACAGTGACTTAGTTAAACGCTATATTGAATTTCACCGTTTCCATTTGAACTACCTTTCTGGTAGTTCACCGAAGGGTTTATAGTTATCATGAGTGACCAAAGTACTTGGATGTGTGTACTCAGGTCAGTGTGTAGGCCTATACATGTGGGATGGGGGTGAAATCTTTTAAAATAAAACAGCTGCAGAAGAAATGGTCAAGCCATTGAAGGCAATACGATAGCTGCTATTAAATCCCACTTTGAGAAGCTTCCTTTAGCTTTGATGATTTTTTTCATCTCAAAAGTTGCTATCAATTTTTCACTGACCCCTGCTCAACCTCACAAAATTAACCTAACTTCTAGTCTGCTCACATTTTCCCCACACAGTGGAAACAAAAAGAATAAAATTAAGATAGTGAATTGTACTGAAACCAAAAGTAATCAAAAGTAGGATGGTTTGGTTTTAAAATATTCCATTAATTTTGTTTTGTTTTTGCAAACCAATACCTTGAGGTGGCTCACATCAGGGTCTCTTTTTGTCTGAAGTTCAGGGAGGTATGAATAAGTAGTTTGAAACTTCATCTTTAATTGTAACCAAATGCCCTCTTACAACAGATTGAGGATTGCCATAAAGGTGTTCTCAGCTTTTCAGGGGTTGTTTCTGCTCTTGGAATAAAAATAATTTACATGAAGTATACTTAATATAAAGTCTGAGTGACTCATAATCTTTATTTATGTTAACAGCATCTTTACAAGGCATTCTTGTTACTGTGAACTCATAAATCCACATGGGAAGTGAAGGCATGGATGGACTAATGCCACAGAGAAACACAAGCTCTGCATCACCTAGAGTTGTGACACCTGGCTGAGAGTGGAATCTGGCAACATGAGTCAGGCACTGAACCTCTTCTCAGTGCCTATGAGGCACCTTGCAATGAGGTCAGCAGAATCTTCATGCTGAGCAGCATGTTCCTTGTGGCCCTCGTGCCGACCACATCTTCAAATATTGCCCCTCCTCAAGACTTCAGCATTTGGCCAGTATAGAGTTCCCATATTTCAGCCTGGGAAATCTGTGCAGCGTATGTGCACTCCACCCCACGCTTCAGGAAGCGTCCTGCTGCACATGCAGGATTTTCATTGCCCTGCATATTCACAGTAAATCTGACTTAACAGAGCCTCTACTGTGCATGTTGCCAGTGACTGGGCAGCACATGGGCAGTAGGTCCATTAGACAATCCCCAGCAGCGTAAGTCTTATTGAGCAAGCATGTGGTGACTTCGTCACATGTGCACAATAAATATGATGCTCTCCAAAAGTGTTGGCCTGAATATGAGGATTCATGCAGTCTTGTGGTTACCACCAGGCTGTATACAGCCTGCTTGTAGAGCAGCCTGGGCAGAGCATCTGACCTGCCACATCTCCCAAACAGCTTGAAATCTTAACAAATGCATAAATTTCTCAACAGCTGCCCAAACAAGGTTTCTGGGCTGAAAAAGAAAATGTGTTCAGGAAATCCAACTGTCTGGTAGCCTTAAATGTATGAAGCCTAAGTTTATGAAGGTGTCCCTGAATCTCAGTCTTCTTTCTTAGGCTGGCTAAGGTTTCTGAATAATGTATGATTTTATGAAGTCAGTGGGGAGAGTGGCAACCATTGCATTCAAAGCAATATCTATGGCATTTATTCAGAACTCTGAATAATTATAGGTATATATGGGGAGAACTCCTTCTGCTCTCTACCACCAGATGGAAGCTCGTCACATATTCACATTGTTTAATTTCATATGGGAGGTAATATGGAGGCATGTAATAGTAGCAGGACCACTCTCCACCAAGATGAGGCAGCCACAAGAAATGTTAGATGCTGCTATACTCTGTTACAGCTATACAAAAGTGTCAAGGAAAAGACAGGACAATTACTAGCACATCTTTATATTTCTTTTTATTTCATTTCATTTTGTTTCTTTCTATTTTTACTTTTTTATTATTTTTTTTTAATTTCAATCCTTGAACAAAATCTCCTTGAAATTTTTAATCTCTGATTTCATCATAGCACTATGGATTTCGTGTTACATGTGATCTCTTAGCAAATTTTCCCTGTGTAACACTGCATACTATGCTTTCGTCCAAAATCACCAGCAAAGACCAGAAGAAGTGAGTTAATGTGTGGTCAGGTTCTGTTCTCAGATATGCTCTGGCTCCCTCTGACTTTGGTGTTCTTTAAGAACATAACATGAGGGCAAAACAAAATGCTTAAGAGCAAACTCTCTGATTACTCATATTAGTTTATGAGGCTTTGGTAATTTTCCAGTGAGTGTCATTCCTATTTTTATGGCAAATTTTTCACCTAAGGTCTTCAGTAGGAAGACATCTTCTATGAGCACTTTTATTAACTGCTATGGAACATCTCTGAGCCAGCAGCAGCAGCAACCATGATGCTGGTTGACCCAAGGACCACAGAGTTGCACTACTGGGATTGTAAAGAGGATCACAGAAAGCAATGGTGACTTTGAGAAATCACTGATAACAGTTTCAGCATATCATCATAAAAACAGATGCCAGACTGTGTATGTTTGGTTCTCAATTTGGGAATAGTCTTTGGTGTCACAGAGTGTCATAGGTGACCTTATTAGAGCAGCCATAGGAGTCATTTAGCTTACAGCAGTAGCCAAGCAGACTTTGAATAAGAACTGACAAAAAATTATCTACCATTCAGCTAGAACCCTGCAGAGTACATAGAATAGGGTTTCAGAACCTCATGGCATGCACAGACTTGACCATGTACACTCATATTGGACACCTCCCATGGCAGGAGCTGCTCAAACCTTACCTTTCAGCTCTTCAGACACTTCTACTTCTTCCAGATTTTATGTTATGTGCTCCTTTCATGTTTCAGATGGAGGTGGGAGGTTTATCCTTTATACTACTTTTATCTTTACTTTCTTCAGTCTGTTTTCCTTTCTTTGCTTGTTTCTCTCTATTCTTATTTCCTTTTTTTTTTTTTTTTATTTTTTTGACTGAGTTTCTTTCTCTTTTCAAAGTCTGTAATCTCACTCCCACTCAATAAATATTTTTTTAATGCCCTTTTTTGGTTACACTTTCATTATAAGTTATGTTTTCACCAGAAACCTTAATTTCCCTCTTCTGCATCTTCATCTTGCATTCCTTTAAATTTTAAATCTTCACACTCTACCCAGTTCCTTCATCCCTGCTATAGTGGAATTTTGCCATCTGATGCTGTCTCACACACAACCTGCTCCGTTCCTCCATCTCCTCAGTTCTTAAAGTAAAAGAAGTAGAATACCATGATAAATCTCCATACAAAACTTCAAAGTTGCTACCCAATCCTCTGCAGTTTTCTTCTTAACCCACCCCATCAGGAAAAATTTATCCATGCCTACATCTTCTCACCAGCTGGTGGACAAGAGCTCTTACTGCTCGAGAAGGCTAAAATGAAGGCAATTTTGGTTCTTGGAATAAATCAGAAGTCCTATCCATTCTCTATCTACAGTGGAAGGCTTTTGATTATCACAGGTATTCTCCATTAGAAATTTCTTTATCTTGGAATAATCATTCTGTTGCAGCATCAGCTCTAGTTATGGAACAGAGAAATAGAGATATTGTTCTGACCAGATTATATGAACTTGGGAAAACACAATTTTGGAGAACAAATCTGCTTGCAAGAAATTGTCTATAAACATATTCCAACTCTGCAGCTTTTCAACGGTATTTATGTCTGTGATGCACAAGAAAAACACCTGTTCATTCATCTAGTGTTTAGGAGTCCATCTCTCAGAGAAGTATGTGAACTGTTCTTATACTTCAGCCTATTCAACACTGACAATGTGATATGAATCCATACACATGCATGCAATATATTCATGAATCCATGGAAATGTTGCGAGAACCCAAGTAGCTGACCCCATCCTGACAGATTCTTGATTGAGATACTTACTTTTTTTAAAAAAATTACTTTTTAAAAAACACCCAGTAGGTCAGATGTACTCGATAATCTGCCCCCAAACCATTTAAGAATGTGTTTTATCATGTCTTGTAGGTGAAAACTATTTATCTACTTATATCACTTTCAAAAATAAAACCTTTCCCTTTCTGTACTGCTTCTCTTCTGGTTCTAAGTAATCACCTTCAACTACCTTACATGTCTCAAACTAGCAACAAGAAGACAAACCTTTCCTAAATTGCTTGCAATCTGACAAGAGAGTCGTAGATGTGAAAGGAAGTCCTTGCTCCTTGCACAACTATCAGTTGGTCTTTTTTCTGTGAGAGAGCACCCCAGCACAGCATAGTTTCTGTACTTCTCTCAGATCAAAGCCTGATCAAGAATTAAAATCCAGAGTCGTTTTTGCAAAGAATGATGACAATTTTGTGCATTTAGAACACTTGGTAGAAACACAATGGGAAGCTTTGCCCAACTAGAAGATACACCTCCTTAGAGAGGAATGTGAATGTTTACTCATACTGCCTAAAAATGTGATGTGCAATGTAAGTAGGCACGAATTATACTTCTCTTCACCTACTATATAGAAGATTAAAGTAATTGCATGATGGTTTCATAGTGACCATAAGAATGCTCTAAAGTATGCTTTGTGTCTACAGATGCATGTCATGAATACCCGCAGAAGTTGCTTCTAGCATGAGGATTAAGTAAATGGTAGACTATCAAGGAAGTAGCTGCCTATTTGCGGACCAAAAACTAGTCTTGAGTTGCACTCCACTTTTAAATGTCTATCTTCTTTTTCTCTTCCATGCAACATCAGGCATATTGTGCATAGGGAATAACAGACTGATGTTTGGGAAAGAATTAGGAGAGGCTTGTATTAGCTTGGAATGCACACCTAGGTCTCTTGTCTGGTGGTTGTATTTTTCAGGGCAGGTCTTTCAGCAGAGAAGAAGTCTGGACCCATTAACACAGGCCAGGTCCTTCAGCAGAGAAGACTGGACTCATTGGCACAGGCTTTGTTTCCTGCTGAAGAAGCCTGTACACATGTCATTACAGTGAAGCCATCAAACAGGCTTGAGATACATTAGTAGGGACTTGGACTAGCAACATAGAAGTGAAAGGCTCCATTCTCTATTCATGGTCTCATAAACTATTAGCTACCACTTGAATTGCTCCATTAGATTCCCACTGTAAGGTCTTTAGCATCTTTTTGGTCTTTCTTCTTCACTTTATCCTGTTATTTGTGCAGGATACCATTTTAAACACCTAGTATTTTAAACTGAAAGGTCTCTTCCACTGGAAATTACTTAAATATTTAAATTAAATTGATCAGCCTGCATGAAAATATTTTACAACATGCCTGCATTGCATGCTACAAGGGAGTGCAGTTTCTGTCTTAGCCCAAGCTATTAATAATGATTTGTATGGAGACTAAGTGACAGAAAAAATATTTAGGAAAAGATTTCTTAGTTCTTATAAGTCAGATACTTTGGTAGACAACTTTCTTAGTTTATTAAGTAATTTGGAAAGTGCTGTGTTGCAAATTATGAAGTACAGTACATAGCACTCAGGCCAAGAGCAGTTTTGTTATTATGACTGCCTGAGATCTGATAAACTATTATATCTGCATTTATAAACACTTTATTAAATATCACACTATCACAAGCCCAAGAATGTTGTGTAAAAGAAACTTGAGCAATTCCACATTCACTTTTTGTCATAAAAAAAAAAAAGAAATATTCTTTTGATTGCTTTCTATGAAGCATAATATCTGTAAAATAAACAAGATAACCCTTGTGTAAACAGGACAGGGTAGATGAAGCATAGAAATGGGTCTAAAACCTGGAAGCAAATTTTCACTTCATTTAATCAAGTTTAATAATAATTTTAATTATAGTATTTTTTAGGCACTGAAAAAAAAAAAAAAAAAAAAAAAAAAACTTTTCTAATTACTTTTTTAATTGTATATATCTTTCTAGGTAGTATCCCCTGGACTGCAATGGATCTTTGGGTTCACATGTCCATGCAGACCTATCTCTAGATTTCAACAGTGGAGTTCTGCCTATCAACTATCATTCTGTTCTTCATGTCATAAAGAGGACATGGAACTTTTGGAACAAGTCCAGAGGAGGGCCACAAGGATGATCAGGGAACTGGAGCACCTCCTGTATGAAGATAGGATGAGGAAGTTGCGGCTGTTCTGCCTGGAGAAGAGAAGGGTGCATGGAGACCTCATAGCAGCCTTCCAATATCTGAATGGGGCCTATAGGGATGCTGGGGAGGGACTCTTCATTAGGGACTGTAGTGATAGGACAAGGAGTAATGGGTTCAGACTTAAACAGGAAAAGGTTAAATTGGATATGAGGAAGAAATTCTTTACTGTAAGGGTGGTGAGGCACTGGAATGGGTGACCAGGGAAGTTGTGAATGCTCCATCCCTGGCAGTGTACAAGACCAGGTTGGACATAGCCTTGGGTGGCATGGTTTAGTGTGAGGTGTCCCTGCCTATGGGAGGGGGGTTGGAACTAGATGACCTTAAGGGCCTTTAAAGCCCTAACTATTCTATGATTCTATGATTCTATATATCTAGGAAAAAAACATCCTCAGAGTAAGCGTCTAATCTACAGTCCACAGGCAAGACTCCTTACCCCATATAAGAAAAGCAATGAGTGTTTCACAGCCATAGCCATAACCATAAGAAATACTGATTTTTCTCATATTCAGCTGTGTTCCTTCCATGAGCACTTCTTCAAGTCAGATGCAATCAATGTATTTTATTTTCCTTTTCTCATTATTTTAATCCTCAGTTTTAAAGACGCAAATAGTTTACATTTCTATAGTGAGCAACACCTGAAGCACTCCATGTGAATGTTACTTAGTGAAACTCCTTGTGGCCAGCGGGAATGAAGACACTTGCCTCCCCAAAGACCATGATCCATGACAATTCCAAGGAAGCGGAGTCAGACATTTTTCAAGAGCTGGATAGTTCTCAAATATTACTAGTCCTGACAGATCCCAATGTTTCTTTTGAACTAGAACACCGGTTAATGTGGTTAAGATGTAAACACTGAAAGGAAATAACTAAATCCTAGGGTTTTTTTCAAATTCCTGTGTCTATGTGGACGTGTATGTGTATGCACATACACGTGTGTTTATTGACTTATCTAGGATATAAATGATATTAGAATTTAAAGTCCTGGTTTTGCCTTTTTATAAATTCATAGCATCCACACTACAAAGAGCAGGTTTCCAGTTGACAGCAACTGTGGGATGGTGTAGTGGCAATCAGTATTTAAAACAGCCTGGAGGTCTTCCAGACTGCTTCAGGAGAACCTGTCTCCAAACTCTTTCATCTATAATCCAAAGGAAGGACCAATTTTTCCCAATACAGAAAAGTGTTCAAATGCAGTATACACTTTTCTAAAGGCATTAATGTATTTTTTTATTTAGTTTACACTAACGCTATGTTTCATCTAAGATATCATTTGCACGCCATTTCTGAAACCCCCAAATTTACCCAGTGGCAGATTTATAAGGAGTCAGGGTATGAAGAGGACTTCCATTATTTACTTCTGGGCAGCAAAATACACAGTCCTGTTTCACATAATGCTTTCTTAGCAATGCCCCACCTCCGTGTAGTTTGGGGAAATGTCCTTCCATGGATTATCTTTCACATTTCTTTATTCTCTTGTCAGCAGGATCAATACTTCTCATTTGCAACATCTCCTTTTTTTCTATTTACAAAAAATAGACAAGGCCTGACAAGTAAAAGCAACAAAACGTCCCATGGATATACTGCAGCATTCAGTGCAACTGTATTGATATTGATTGAACTTATTTCATTAGCACAGCAATCACTGTGTTATGTGATTGTCAATACACATAACTACTTGTTCTTCAGTTTAAGAGAATCTAACACAAGTACTGAAGTTTTTCCACAACGATTTTTAAGGGGATCACAAAAAGGAGAAGGTTCCTCTCCTGTGACTTTGCAGAAGAGTTTCTAGCCCACATAGTGCCTCTAATCAGGGTTAGATGATAGTATCTGAAATGCAGGCAGCTGGAGCTCGAATCACTGCTCTCACCAGTTGCAAAACCATGTTGGTGAGCTGATAACAGGCTAACATTTAAAAGCCTATCACAGGCACAAACTCACCTCTTTAGGAGCTGTCTTGGTGACATGGGGGTGAACCCTTGCTCAGTGTGCAGGGCCTGATGGTGACAGCAGCACACAACAGGAATCCCATTGCCTACAGAGGTATTAGAAAAGTGCTCCCAGCTGAAAGCCTTTTTCCAACTCCAATTGTTCGTTGAACAACAACATTAAGGGCAGCTCCACTCCATTTGCTACTGTGTCAATAACTGTTTAGAATCACGTTTTGTTTCCCAAGTAGCTGAATTTACTGTGAGAGTAGAGGAGAATTTACATCCAGAAAATCTGCATTCCTTAAAGCAGATGGTTTTAATTTTAATAACACCAGCCTGTAGAAATGAATATCTAAAAACTTCTGATTGCTCTGTACATGTTTCAATACCAATAGGAGTAACTGCATCTTGGTGGGTTTGCAGAAAAACTCAGGAGCCACCAGGAGAAATAAGCTGCTACTAACTGTGCTACCAAGAATGATGCTAGGCTTTTTACTTTGAAAGACACTTAAAATTGCCCTTCTGTGCAGAAGAATGTCATTTTCTGCACTGTACATATACCATATTATAGAACCATAGACCCATACTTGGAAAATTGCACACGTAAAATTGTCTGTAGTGTGCCTTTACTTTTCCACACATGCAGCCCAGATGTGAGCATACACATATCATACGAAACGGGCATGTATTGTTTTTACAAGTTAGGACATATCTTTATGAATAGTACATGAGTAGAGTCAGGGGAAGCCCTTCATGGGTTCAGACTATGCAGGGCAGAGCTTCTGGTCTCCAGGTAAGCAAAGCTGTATGCGTATACAGTACTCACTTTCCCACTACTCTGAGCTGCAGACTGCAGTCAAGTGTAGAAGTCCTTAAAGTGGCTGTAACACAGTGCTTGCACTGCTTTAGTGCAGTAGCAGAGAGCTCAGTCCAATCTACTTTGCTCAGTAAGAAACAGAGTAAAATCAGCCTGTACTATGTTCTGCCTTCCTATGCAAGACTAGCAATGGTGTATAAGCTAGCTCATATGGTTCCAAACCATTGTTTGCTATAAGAGTAGTTACATGCAAAACTTGAATTCATACACATAGGTGTCACTCTGATGATCAGTTGGCTTAGGTACCAAACTTGTACTGATGAGGTCTGGGTCTGTGAGGTTTTGTGATCTTTCATTTTCCTATGGATATATTTTGTAGGTGATGTTCCACATATGATTAGGGCTGATGTATCTGAACTGATCATTTTACAGCCTTTCCTTAATAAAATCAGGGACCTGAATTTTCTTTCCTGTAGTGTGACTAATTTAAATGAGAAAAAAAAAAACTGAAAGGACATGTATTTGAAAGAATATGTTTAACTGGATATGCTACCCCTGCTTTCTACTTTCATAGATGCTAGACTTTCCAGGGACTAGTCTCTTGAAGAGCAAACCATGAAGCACACGTCTATGTGCTGAGACAGGAAAAGCACTTCACTCTGAGCATAGATGTGAAGCAACAGTTTCAAGCTCCGCACATCCAAATTACTGCAGCCCAGCTGCAAACCACTGGATTACCAATTATTTCCTGCACTGTAGCTGACCTAAATCCATATTTCAGTGCTCAAGGTAAGCAGTACTAGGACTTGATAAGAAGAAAGAACCAAGGCAGGGCATGGAGACAGATAACAAGACATGCCTACACCTTAGCTGCAAACATGCCTGCGTGGTGTAAAACGGTTTGAGGATGTTTGAATGCAGTTTTGCAGTGGAAAATGACTGAAAAAATATTTTTTCCATGAGGCATATTTCTTAAAGTGTCAAGATGTAGAGATCTGTGTATTTTGGTTTCTAAAATTAACCCGAGCTCAAATCCTCAAAGGCATTTTTGTGCTGAACCTGCACTTATTTCAAGGACTGTTAAGCCCTTTGCCACTTTGAAATCTTCCCCCTGAAGTAGCTATCTTTATTTTAACATGTGAATCACTCTGCATAACTGTTCCATAAACTAAAGCTGCAATTTAGCTCCACAGATGGATAGACTATCTCAAACATTAATAGTTTTGGACTAACTGGGAAGTCCAAATGAGAGCCTAATGTGGTCACTGTGAGATGGATGTTGGAGTATTACATCTAACCTCAAGTTTTGTGTACCAGTAAGCTATGAGAGGGCAGTACCAGTGGCAACATAAGTAATGGAATCGTATCCCTGAAGAGATCAGATGTGAAGTCCCATGCAAGTACTGCTCTCCTGAAAGTCTCGTGGAGT
>JANRGW010040224.1:0-10283 GCA_024733675.1 Psilopsiagon aymara | reverse complement strand
GCACGGCACCTCTCCTTGTCGGCTCCTCTATTACTTGCAGAAGGAAGTTGTCTTCCACACAATCGAGGAACCTCCTGGATTGCTTGTGCTAGGCCATACCGTCCCTCCAACAGATATCAGGGTGGTTGGAGTCCCCCATGAGAACAAGAGCCTGCGAGCGTGAGGCTGTTCCTATCTGTCATAGAGCGCTTCATCCACAGAGATCTGTAACAGATCCCCACTATAATGTCTCCCATCGCTGTTCTTCCTTTAACGCTGACCCACAAAGTCTCTGTCAACTGCTCCCCTGTCCCCAGAGAGTTCCATACTCTCCAGCCTATCCCTAATGTAAATAGCAGCTCTCCCTCCCCGCCTCCAAGCAGCTTGGCCATTGGAGATGCACTGTTTTGCAGGTAAAAATATGTATGCGAACAGTTTGAGTGGAATGCGGTGTACACAATGTGCTGTAAATTCACACCTGAGCTTAACTTAGAGCAATTTATATGGCTATATCTTGGCCATATGAATTTAGGCTCTAAAAAGATTTCTGCAAGTTTAGCAGGCAGGAGTGAGACAGGTGGGCAGTCCTGTGCGTGAAACCCTGAATGCTATGGTTGCTTTGTTTAAAGTAAGAAATACAACTTTAAAAGTATAAATTAAATGACATATGTTGCTTTTTAGGAGGGCTTTTTTCTTTAATGTAGGCTCTTGGAATTCACATAGTTGCTGGAGCACAGCTTCTCTTGGCAGCACAGAGCAGAGGTTGCTGTGCTTGGTGATTCAGCAATGAACACTTGAGGCTTTTGGCATCTGGGTAGTAAGAGAAGACAGGCTGGAGCTGGGGAATAAGCACATTAAAGGGATTAGCTGTCAAAATGATCAGAAATGAAATGAAGCACTTTGACATTTAACACTGCAGGCACTAATTCCCATATGCCAAGGTGGTTTGGAGTATGTCACTTCTGGGGTTTTGTTTTGTTTTTTCCCTTGGGAAGTTGGAGGGCATGTGAATAAATGCTGTTCTCAAAGCAGGAGGAACTAGATCTGAATCACAGATTAGAACATGGGAATCTTGCACTCTCATCACTGGACTCTCTGTATGGTACTTTATTTACCCTTTTGTACCAGACCTCAGTAACGCTGAAACCCCAGGTAACTGAGTTCTGCTTTTCAGTTTTCAAATTCATTGTGCTATTTATGTGTAGGACTGAGAGTGCCCATGTCAGGACTCTCTGCTCATTGTTTAGGTTTTCCCTTATGGAAATGGTTAAATACTTAGGACAGATATGAAGTTGTAGAGAGTGTATTTCACTTGGTTGAGGTTTTTTGACCCAGGTAGGTTGTTAAGTATGAATTGTGTAGGCAACCCATTATTTACACAACTTGCCACCCTTCCACAACAAACCAACTAGACACGTTCTGACAACAGAGGAACAATGTGCGTGCATATTTACTTGTACATGCATGTCCGTATATGTGCATACATAACACAAGCATAGATATTCTGCTTGATAACCTAAAAGCTTATCCTTAAATCCTGGGACTGGTCAAAGCCTGCTTCATGCAGCAGTGTCTGATTATTTTGGAATAAACCAGTGATGTTCAGCGGGTTTTAGGTCTCATCTTGGTTTCAGTCTTGTATTAATTTTTCATTAGAGACATTTTGGATGCTTCTCATCAAGTGCCTACTTCAGACATAACCTGTTCTTTTAATGCTCTGCAAGTATAAGTGTGCCTTATATTTTTAACTGGGTTACTACTTATGGTTTCTTCCTCTCACTCATGATCTAAGGTGACTGCAGCTACAGAGACTGGTTAACTATGAGAATGTGCAGGGGTGGGTGGGCTTTTCAAAGCCTGATCTTCTCCATTCTGTTACTAATTCTAAAAACTCAAGGTGAAATATAGTAAAAAGTGTTCCTGTGCTCTAGTTAATCTCCCTAGTAGTCACACTGCATGGTTGAGGTGGGAAGTAACCAGAATAAAACACTTCAGTATCTCTGCACTGTTTAGAACTGCTTCCAGCTATAAACCAAGGAAAGATCGTGCTCACATGTGATAGCATTGAGGGCAATGGCAGCACATGGTGAAAACCAGGTGTTCTTTGAGAACTGCCTTCATTGTTAGGGTTGATGTTATCTGGTGATTCAATCAGTGATGCAATTTAAGTGCATGGTGGCTTTCACCCAAATGGAATGTGAAGCTGAGGCGCCCTTTGCATGGGCTGGATCAGCCTTACACTGTCTGCAGCTCTGCTGTTGGTCAGGCTCTTTACCTTGTGCTGAGAGGTTAAGCAAAACATTTGTATGCCTGTTCAACATGTTTATATTGCTCACTGTAAAATGGAGCAAGCATGTAAGTGATGTATTATTCCTAATCCCTAAATAATGTTGAGTTTTGTAACTTGCACCAGAGATAGAATGAATAACAAGAAAAAAATCATACATTTTCTTTCAGCTTCTAGTTCTTGAGTCCTGCCAAGCAGAGCTGTTGCTGTGCACCCAGCCTGCCTGACCAGGTGTGGCTGGAGTGTTTCTGCACAGGCTCCTGGGCTCAGTTATGGCAGTGCACAAGGATCCCGGAGTGAACGTCTCTATTGCAGCGGTGCTCAAATGGAATATACTGTCAGGGTTCCCAGGTGTGGTGGCGGGGGCAGGCTGTCAGTGTGTGTGTGGTTAAGGAGCAGCCAAGTTAAATGTCTCTCTCTCTTCTTCTGCAGGTATTCAAACCATTGATTCTACCCAGGCGTTGTTCCTGCCGATCGGAGCGTCTGTGTCTCTCCTAGGTATGTTCTTCTTCTTCGATTCAGTTCAAGTTGTCTTTACAATATGCACAGCAGGTGACTTAAGTTTTCTTCTCTTTATAAGAATTGGAATAAATCAGAAAGCACTGATTTAGTTAAATATCCTTGATAAGGATTATGATACGTGACATGGGACATTAAAAAAATGGAGTTTCACAGTTGTAGTTTCATGTCTCTGTGGCTATTAATAAAGTGACAAGTAGCATTTGAGAAGTATTTTCCACTTGGAAGTTTATTAAGCCTCCTAACTATAAATTGCCAGAGTTCTGAAAGATGCTGGATGTGTTATTTTATCTAAAGTTCTCTTGTTTAGACATCAGTGCTTAGAACTGTACATGCTGTTTTATAATTCAGGTAATTTACATGATCACAGCATAACTCTGGAGATCCCATCCAGAGGCTTCTTTTCCTAGTTTAATTTTGGGGTTTGCTTTGATACAGTTTTTCTCTGTACTTCTGGTCTCACTAGTCCTTTGAGTATTATAATTCTGCACTGCTTGAATTTAGAGCAAAAATGAAACTTCTGTCTGCAAGTAAATTACAGACCCACTGGTCCTGTTGATTGTTATTTACATGTTGTCATTTAAGTCAATATCAGGACTTAGATTAAAAAAAAACCAAATAAATATATTTGCCTTTTAATCCTTTTGCAGTTCTCAAAGCTGCTGCTCAGGGCAGCAGGATTGTTCCCACTGCTCAAACGTGCAGCAGCTTTTAAAAGTTGTACTCCTCAGTCTTCATACTGTGTGAAGATTCTTAACCCCCTAAATACCTCTCATCCTCTCCTGCTTCGTGTACATGCAGTGCAGGCTTTGCCCTTATGCTTTAACTCCCCACCTATGCATCCTCTCCAGCCTCTTGATCCTGCTGATGTTGGTGGGTGAAATCTAAACCTGCTCTTGACATGAGTCTGGAGGCTGCTGTCCAGTTCTGGAAGCACAGTGCTGGAGAGGTCTGCTCAATAGTGCTTTTACAACTTTGACCTCTGACATACACGTTCTTTCCTATTAAAATTATTACTTCAGATAAAGTTTACTGGATCATAGGTATTAGGGAATATACACACACAAATATATGAGATATAAGGGAAGATTAATGACAAAAGACCAATTTTGATTTGTCATGTTTATTGGTCCATTTATTTCCAGAATGACCTTGACATTT
Organism: Psilopsiagon aymara; assembly: GCA_024733675.1. Classification (NCBI taxonomy): domain Eukaryota; kingdom Metazoa; phylum Chordata; class Aves; order Psittaciformes; family Psittacidae; genus Psilopsiagon; species Psilopsiagon aymara. Next base: position 6,337 of record JANRGW010040224.1, on the reverse strand, counting down.
ATAACTTTATTTGTGGTATGTAATCCTATGATCTTGTGTCAGTTGGGGCTTGTTGCAGCTTTAAGAGGATTGAGTCTGTTTGGACCAGTGCACTTGGGTGTCTTTATTCTTTAACCTGGTTTTACCATACTTATGTGCTTTTCCTTGGCCTTCATCAGAGGGTGTCATTAAGCTCAGGGGACTTAGGCCCCAGGCTGAAATCAAAGCCTCCTTAGGGGTTACACAGCAGGATGCAGACCCTGCTGGAGCTGGGGATGTGGGAGCTGTGGGATTCAATCCCTCTGTCCCCTGAAGCTCAAGTAGTGCTATTTTACACCCTCCTTTTGTAGATTATAGAGGATGATGTGGGGAAATTCTATGTTACAGCTGCTGGCATCCCACAAGGATTTGTCTTTCAGGAAGAGTCAGAAGCAAGGGAGGCACAGCAGACAGCTTAGGGCTAGAACCAGCTGCTGAGCAGGGGCAGAGCTGAAGAGTTGGCATGTTGCCTGCAGGCAGGAGCTAAGCCAAAGGATTGCCCATTGAATAATAGGTGTTGAGACTGGAGGGAAGAGGAACTTACCATGGGAAGCCTGGACAGGCAGGAATGAGACCGAGAGTGGGTGCTCGTGGGCACTTTGCATTAGTGTGATTGCATTTTAATTCTTATACTCTGAATGAGCTCAGCTATGGGGTGGCAGCAGTTGGAGATACCAGGGCAGGAGATGTTGGATTCCCTGTTGAGAGCAGCTGGAGGGGAGGGAAGGGAGAGATTCCAAGGGCAAATGTTTTTTGCTGGGCTGAGGAAGGGTCATACCCTCTGTGGAGGCGCAGGGAGCGGGGCAGCAGGGCACAGGCCTTGCCTGGGTAGTGATCTTCGTCAGGTGCCTCTGGAAAGGTTCCTAGTTCAGCATGTGTGGAGCTGCCACGCTCAGACTGTTCATTCTTTCCCCACCCATTCTGCCTTGTTTCCTCCTCTCTGTAGTACTGAGGACTGGGGCTGGCACAGCGCTCTTTGCCTACAGATGCTTTTTACAACTTTGTCTGTAAACGAATTTATTTATTTATTTAATCTTTCTCCCACCAGAAGGGGAAGAATTGAGGGGTGGGAATGTGTGGTTTGAGTGCACCCAGTTTCTTTTCTCCAGTTGGCTTAGGCTGTGTACTAAAGAGAATGCTTGATTCCTCTTAATTTGACAAGAGGAAAACAAAAAACGCCTTTTAAAACCCAACAGCAGCCACCCCAGTTTAAGGAGTGAGTAGAGAGCAGCACGAAAGTTTGATTTGCAGCATGTTGAGCAACTCTTTCACTTCCATCAGCTCTTGCTGCAGCAGTTTTAGACGTGTGCTGCTGCCTTGTCTATGTCTCCTGGCCCTCCCTGCAGCCTTTTAAGCAGTCCTTAGTGCAAACTCAGGGCTAGGATATTTAAAAGAACTGGAGGGAAAAAAACTGGTGTAAATACCAGCAGTTACTGGAGGCTTTCACAAGGGTGTGGACAGGGTAAGTATGCTCCTTAAAAAGACAGTGTTTATGGGAACAGTCTGTTTGGTACATTCGGGTTTGATTTACCCGGCTTTCAAAAACATATAGCACTTTGTATTTTAAAAAAGTGAAGTGTCCAGCAACTGGCTGTAAGTTACTGGAAGTTCTCCTTGTTTCAGTAGTGAATAAAGGGGTCAGAGTGAGATGGGGGGAAATGAGTTAAAAAGTAGAAAACCCACCTGGGTTCCGCAGACTCTGTGTGCTATACTGAAGAATTGTAGAAGAACCTCACGACCAGTTTGCAGGAAGTTGGGTTTTTTTGACCCAGAATATTTGAGAACTCTTTTCCCTGCTGAGCTGATCGTGGATAGCTGCAAGATTTCATTTTAGCTTTATAAGGCTTGGGGTTTGGCCACTGCATTCCTTTGAGAGCTTTCATTTTGACCAAAGTTTGAAAGCCTGCTAACAATAGAAGGTCTGCAGAAAACCTTGGAGCTGCTCTCGTTTTGATAATACTGCAGCATATGATAATAGGACATTGTTGCAAGAGCTTTTTCAGATTGAAGAAGCTTGTTTGTGTACTGTGGAAGTTAGGTCTGAATGCACTAATATTACCTTTTCTTCTTTTTTCAGTCCTTGCAACAATAGCTTTTGCTTTCCTTCTGCTCCCGATGTGCCAGTACTTAACACGGCCTTGTTCACCTCAAAACAAGTAAGGACTTGAAAAACCTTTTGCTCCTCTTCTTGTTTGTTGTATTTATTTCTCTTAATGAGAATTCTTGAGTGGAGTCTTTGGTTCCGAGCACTGACCTCAGGCCTTTGGGGCTGATGTTTGTGCATACTTTTTGTGTGAACACCATGTTTCCACTTTGAAACTCGGAAGCACAATTTGTGCAAGTCACCCATGCTTGCCAGCCTGGGAATGAGCTCCCATCGCAGGGGACTTGATTTCCCAACAGTGGCTTTGGAGAAGTTTGGTTTGTTTTGTCTGAGATTGCAGAGTTTCGGGTTTGGTATTGGGTTTTAATGCTTATTAACATTGGGCCATGGATTTTGATGCTGGGTCTTTCAGAGACTGGAGTTACACCAAAAATTACAGCTGTTAATGTCATGTTTTGAAGCAGATTTCTTTTTTTAACCTTGTGGCTGGAGTTCATGTTGCAAATGACACTGTCTTAAATGGTACCAGGAAATAACATTCATGGCGACCATTTCAAGAGAGGTGCCAAGGTTTGCAGGGGGGGTTCCATCTCTGTAGTTCGGGCTTTACACACAGTAGTTGAATGTGAGGAAGCTTTTATTTTGTTGCTGTTCTGGTACCTATTTGTGGCAAAGGAGCTTCCCTTCAGTTGTTCTTGGCATCTTTCATCAGCAGTTGAGCCTTGTTCCAGCAGGGTCCATTTTCTGTTCTTTAAATGGAAACATAAAATCTTCTAGCTAATGTTTATATGTTGTTCCCAGGATTTCCTTTGGCTGCTGCGGGCGTTTCACTGCTGCTGAGCTGCTCTCATTTTCTTTGTCTGTGATGCTTGTCCTTATCTGGGTCCTGACTGGCCACTGGCTCCTTATGGATGGTGAGTATGTGAATCAAGGGATTTCAGGACTGGCTTGTGCCTGTTCTGACACATCCCATCCGCTGGTGATGACTGCTGAAATGTGCACATATTACCAGCTTGCTGAGCTGTGCGGTTGTGTGGTAGGCTCCCTGAAAGCAGCCGCTGTCAGGAAGATGCCGGGGTAGTGTTTGGGCCTCCTGTTTTTCTGGTTTGTGAAAGCTTCCAAGGAAGTGCCAGGACAGTCATGAGAGATGTTCCACACCTGTGTGGTGCGGGTGAAGGGGCAGTTCTAGTTAGAGATGTGTGGAGGCAGTGGTGTTTGTGAGTCACAGCCTGATCCTTACAATCTGGTTAATTTTTGTTGTGCATCTTCTTGTTTGTTGGTTCAGATGATCAAATAATTTGTTGTGAGACAGTTCTCAGTAGCTGCTTGTCTTTGATCTCTTTGATGCTTGCCACGGATGGGGAGGTGGGTGAAACTGGCAAGCATCCAGTTGGCTTGAAGGTGTGATTTGTTATTTGTCGTGTTGAGTGAACTGAATTCACAGCTTACTGTGCCGAAAAGGAGCTTTCCTCCTCCCCTCCTGCCTCCCAGAGCTCTTATGCCAGCTCTGGCACTCACTTAATCACATGGTAAACTGATTCAGCTCACTAGAATGGCAGCGTGCTCTTTTTTTTTGCCAGGCTATTTTGCTGCTACTGCAGTAAAATGAATTGGATTATTGTGCAGTCAGGTATGTGCTAAATTTGGCTGAAGGTAAGTGGCAGCACGATAGGATCTAAGAGAATGAAGTGGATATGATTGCAAAGGGGTGATGGGGAAGCCAGGAGCAGGACCTCTGGTTCTCAGCAGTATCAGGCACCTCAGTTGGCATAGGACATCTCATGAAATGGCACCCTGTGGTTGTGGTTGTGGCAATGTGGTTGTGATTGCTTGAGGAAAAACTGCTGGGACAACATCAGCTGCCCTTGAATTTGTCTGTTGCAATAGAAAACACGTCCCATCAGCTCTCCAGCTCCTCCTAAATGAGGCGGCAGCAGCAGCAAGTCCGTAGCACTGAAACCTCTCATGACACCTCGAATATTTATTTCATTTAAGAGTGTTGTTTCGTTTGTGCTTTTTAGTGCTCTAAAAGTTCAGCTGCTGTAGTCGAGGGAATGCATCTCACAGTACCCAGAGACTAAATGCAGAAGTGCAGATCAGGTTTGGTGTGTGTGAAGCAGAGCAGCCCACCATGAAATCAAGAGTGCTTTTTGGATCTGCAGGAGCTACAAAGCTCAGTGGAATGTCAGGCATGGATTTTGGCAAAGTCTGAAAAGATTTGTCTACACCGAGGTACCAACAGAAGTGTTTCCCTAAAAACAGTTTATTTTTGTGAGCACTTCAATCTGAAATAGTGGGCTTGGAGGTAATGAATCTGCACAGCACTGAGCTACTGGTGCTGGGTGGTTTCTAGGTTTTAGTTCTCTTTGTGCTTGTTTAGGATTTACTGAACTCTGGTGATACTGTCTGGCTTTGGTGCATTTTACATAGCTTATATGAAGGGAGTTGAACTCTATAGGTAAGCCTCGTGTCATTTGTTCAAATCCAACTAAATCAATGTTTGTCAATGACACTGAACAGGGAACAGCATTTATTTGCCTTCACCAGGGAAACAGACTCTGCAGTTTTACTCCTGATACTGTACTACTGCAAATGGGACTACGTCATCTCTGCCTTTACCCTTTGCTTCTCTGTAACTGCGCCCTGGATACCCCAGCTCATCTTGTTTGGAGGGCAACATGGGCAGTAGGCGCTGCTCGACAGCATGTGCAGGGTGTGCTGCAGTCGGAGCTGCGTGGGGATGATTTGCTGTCTCAGAACGAACCAGACGTTGTGAACAGGCCTCACGTTGCCTGGGCCAGTGGCTGGGGGGAGCAGCAGGGCAGGGATCTCCTTTTAACAGTGCACCTCAGGTTTTGTGTGTCTGGTTTGCTGGTGTGCAGCTCATTATCTCTCTGTGAGAGTATTTCTACTTTAGAGCTGAGAAAAAAAGGAGGGGAAGTATTTCATGGTAATTTCTAGTCCTTACAAAGTCGAGGTGTGGTGGTTGCTGCCAGAACTGTCTTCAGTGCTCTAATACTGCAGTTCCCTTGATTGTACAGTAGTTGGTTAAACTGTTCCTAAAGCTAGGGGCCTTGTACAGGACAGAGTGAGCAGATACTGTCTCCAGGAGTTGTTCTGGTGTGTGCACATCTATAGCTCTTGAAGTGCCTGTGTCTCAGAGCAGATTGTTTGATGACAGAGTCATCAAGGGCGGTCATTGTCCCCTGGTTAATATGTCTCCTGAATAGAAGGCACAGCTAGAGATGTACAGTGGGAATGTTGCAGATGGGCACAGTGCCTGCTACAGGGTGAACCTGAACAGTCATAGACACCCTGGGAACTGCTGCAGGCCTTCACTGCCGCGGCCCTTGGGCAGAGGCTGCTCCCTGACATGTGTTCTTATTCACACTCTTTAAAATACGCTGTGAGAGTTTTAGAGGAACACGATTAGATCAGAACTTCACCACCTCTTTTATCAAAGGTCAACCGATGGCCTGTGAGGCAGCCTAAACCTTGGTAGCTTGCACAACGCTATGTAAAACAGCACCACAGCACCAGCATCCCGATGGTTTCATCTGTTCTGTTGTGCAGTAAAGCTGAAAAATGCCCTGCATCCAGAGAGTCTGAGCACATGGGTGAGGATATTGTTAATCCTCACAGTGTCCTTATTCGGCAAGGAGCGTGCTTGCAGGGACCCCAAAGCTCATTTATTCTGTTGGTTGAGGGTTAACTCTTTCAGTTCTTTCTTGCTCAGCTTCATTATCCCATTGCCCAGGACATTCTACCCAGAGCCACTTGTGTGGCCATCTTACACCCCCTCACCGCACACAAACTCTCCCCTCTTCTTCCTTTCTTTCTCCCCTCTCCCTTTTTCTCTCCTTTTCCCTCTCTCCCAACTTTCTTTCTTTCTCCCTTTTCACTCCTCATCTGTTTTCCTTTCTCTCCCCCTCTGCTTCTCTTTCTTTTTTTCTTTCTCAGTGACTTGCATAACGTATTTAGAATCATAGAATCATAGAATAGTTCGGGTTGGAAAGGACCTTAAGCTCATCCAGTTCCAACCCCCCTACCATGGGCAGGGACACCTCCCACTAAACCATGGCACCCAAGGCTATGTCCAACCCGGCCTTAAACACTGCCAACGATGGAGCATTCACAGCTTCCCTGGGCAGCCCATTCCAGTGCCTCACCACCCTCACAGTAAAGGATTTCTTCCTCATATCCAATCTAAACTTC
>JANRGW010040222.1:0-13598 GCA_024733675.1 Psilopsiagon aymara | reverse complement strand
TCATTAGGGACTGTAGTGATAGGAGAAGGAGTAATGGGTTTAAACTTAAACAGGGGAAGTTTAGATTGGATATGAGGCAGAAATTCTTTCCTGTAAGGGTGGTGAGGCACTGGAATGGGTTGCCCGAGGGAGTTGTGAATGGTCCATTGCTGGCAGTGTTCAAGGCCAGGTTGGACATAGCCTTGGGTGGCATGGTTTAGTGTGAGGTGTCCCTGGCCATGGCAGGGTTGTTGGAACTAGATGGTCTTAAGGACCTTTCCAACCCTAACTATTCTACGATTCTATGATATATAATAAATGCAATGACAGTTGCTCAGCAGAAGTGTGTGCTTGGAGATATCAGTGCAAAGAAATAAGGGAGACTTTGTTACCAATTTTAGAGAATTTATTACACTGAAGCTGAAATCCGTATCCAATCCATTCCCTATTTACAGCAATACAAATAGATGAGCTGAAAGAAAAAGTGAGAGCAAAATAATGAAAAAGAAAAAATGACAAAATTCAAGAGGATGACTGGTCCAACCAATCCTAAAACACGGCCTTCCTTCCATTCCACTGCCTCTGTACAACTGGGTAGTTAATATCTATGTGCAGCTCCAGTGAACAAGTATTACTTGTTATTAGCCAAAAGAATAGCTGCACTCATGAATGAAACAAGGCACATGGATTCTTATGTATAAAAACCCCTTGAAATCATTAAATAATTGTATATGTCATGTGTTCAGCAGTAGCAGTCATTTTTCCCCTTCTTAGCAGCTGGTGCATCACTGTGGTTTTGACTTTCAGCCTGGGAACAACGCTGATAACACCAATGTTTTTAGTTATGGCTTAGAAAGTTTGATTTGACCAAGGACTTTCGGAGCCTCATGCTCTGCCAGGGAGGAGGGGAAGCTGGGAGGAAGCAGAGACAGGGCACCTGACCCAAACTGACCGAAAAGGTATTCCATACCACAGCACATCATGCCCAGGATAGGGGCCCGGAAGAGTGGGGTGCACTGCTTGGTCGGGCTGGGTATAGGTGATGAGCGATGGTATTCTTTTCTCTTTTATTTCTCTTGTGATTATTATCATTGCTGGTAGTAGTAGTGGTTTGTGTTATACTTTAGATACGGAACTGTTCTTATCTCAAACTGTGGGAGATGCATTCTTTTGATTCTCCTTCCCATCCCTCCTGGACCTGGGTGGAAGAAAAAGGGGGGAGTGAATGAGCAAACTGCATGAGTTATGGCTTTAACTAAACAATATATTAAACTAAAACACCAAGCACAATAGCTAAACTTTTATACTCACCACTTTTAGAAGGAAATTCTGTAATATACACTTTGCAGAAATAATTCTGTTATTTTTGTAAGATCTCAATGCATGAAAAACAGAGCTGATACTAAAAATTCAGGGTATAATGTTTTGGAAGCAACAAATACCTGGCAACTTAAAACCAAGGAAAAATATCCTTTGGGTTTACCTCTACTCAAGTCCTTCTGGCTTAAAGCAGAGTAGTAAGTGACTAAGGTAATAGAGCTACTTATAAAGAAACATAATTTCTTTCCTGACTGTTAATCCTACCTTTCTGCTACCCCTGGATGAAATCAGCATTAAGCACTGTTTTTATAAAGCATAATTTGAGAATGATGCCAACAGAAAAACTGTAGTTTGGGGGAAGGAAGCAAATAATATCTCTAAAGGTCTTGTTTCCAAGCAGATGTCAGTTGTAAAATCTATGAGGCAAAGACAAGAAGGTGTTACTGAGTTCAAAGTCTTTTTCTAGTTTTTCAATACAGCTTCATTTCAGACAGCAATCAGAGCCTATCCTGAAAGTCTGAGGTCTGTAGAAGTGTTTCACCACAACAAACTTCTGCTGTTCAGTTTATTGAAATTGAAAGTGAAGACCTCTGTTAAAGCAAGAAGAACAAACACCAGAAAAAAAAAAAAAAAAAAAAAAAAAAAAAAAGAAAGAAAGAAAAAAGAGGAGTAAAAAAGAAGATCCAGCACCTCAGGAAAACAGAGTGAACAGGAAGGCAAACAAGAGTCTGTTATACTACTCAGACAGCTGAACAGGCTGCTGAACTCTGGCCCAAGGTTGGTGCACATCAGAAACCTGCCATGCACATTTCCTGTTTTGCATTGTTTCATGAATCCCAAAGCAGCTGCTGCGCCACTGAAGTCAGGAAAAACCTCACCCAGCTCATTGTTTTGGGACACTATGACAATAAATACTAATGATGTAAAATTAGAATTCTTCATGCCAGGGCCATCAGTCTGCCCCATGGACTTTATCATGGCCAGGGATTTACACTGAACTTTGACTTCCAGCTTACAGCTTTAACCTTTAAGATTCCAGAGGACATTTTGCAGTGCATTCATTTATTATGTTATCATGTTTTATTTTATTATGTAATGCAACTTATTGCAGTGTAAAATGTTATAATAAGAAAAGAAAATCAAGGATAGTCTGAGTTTATATCATCTAAAGGAATATCATGATAGAAATAGAATGATAGAATAGTAATTTAGTTCCTCAGACAGGAAGTTTTCAAAAAATAACCATCGTCTCTGAAAATCCAGAGTCCTTAAACAGTTTTAAAAAACTTAGTTCCTTTTTGTCTTAGTATGATTATGTAGATATTTTCTTAAATTTTAAGACTCAGCATTTGTAGGCATTTTCCTGAAAAAGCAACTTCAAATAAGGTAAACATTCCTACTGATCTTAAAAGAAGTTCATTAAATTGTGGCTTCATTTAAATGAAGTGACTAAAAATACTGGGATCTTGCATTCATGTTAATTTTTGAGCAAAATCAAAATTTGGACATATGATCCCTTATTTTCACAGAATTACAGAATAGTTGAAATTGGAAAAGATCTCTGAAGATCATCTAGTCCAGCTGCCATGCTTGATGCCAGCTTATCAAAGCAGATTTTAAAGATCAATTATTTTTCCATTCATGTATGAAATTATGTCAATTGAAAAAGCTCTTTTGAGACAAGATATTTAGAGGCACCCCTTAAAAACTAATGCCGTCTAAAGATTTTTCCAGTAATGTACAGTACATACCACTTTACAAAAATGATATTCTCAGGCATCATCTAGGACAAAATCACTATTTAAATTTGTGTATTTTTATAAATACATATAATCCCCTTTCCTCCAGGAAAACAAGTTTATAGGTATTGCAAAAAGCTTGTCACACTCTGTAAAAACACTTCTTGCCTGAAAAAAAAAAATCTGAATATTTTCTTTCAATTATTCATCAATTTTGAGACTTCTGCCATTATGAAGTTTGTATTATTCTTGTCTGATTGGCAGACTGTCAGGAAGGAGACAACACTACTAATAACAAAAGCTAAAACAAAAGATCAGAAGGGAGCTATTTTTTAATAGAGTGGGACTGCTTCATCTATAATTAGTCCAAAATCTTTCAAAAGAACTCATACCACTGAAGCACTGGCTATCAGATCTTTGAAAGGTGTGTGGAAATCATTAAAAGAAGGAGAAAGTGAGAAAAATGGGTACTGGAAACATAATGTTTCTTCTGAAATAATGGTCAGGTTATCAAAGTACACAGTATCGAATTTTATAAACATGAACAGAACTGTCAAGGATTCAAGCATCTGTACCTGTTTACTGCTGTAAAGCATTAGCGTTTACTTTGTAGGCACGGGAGTATGTACGAAAATCATCAGTCAGCAAAAGATGTCCAAAAGAGAAAATGGAAAGGAGCAAATTTTCCTTATTTTTTGGCAGCTAAAAGAAGGAGCAAATCATGAGTAAAAGATATCTGCAGATCTTCTGAATACTTCCTTCAAGTATTAATTGCAACAAGCAGTGAAAATTATCCTGGTAATCCTGGGAAATTTTGTTATTCATCCAGCATCTTTTTACCCTTACCAGAAACTGCCAATCGACACAAAAATAATATAAACTACAGGAACAATCTTTTAAGTGGTCAGCTGTCTTTTAAGACTTTCAGCATTTCTGAGTGACCAGGCACCGGATTATGTCTAACTTCTTTCTTGAATTTACTCAGGGTTTTGTATAATTTTAAAAAAATTTGTATTCAAAAAGAAGTGACTTGAATTTTTCTTACAGCTGGAAATTGCAGACTGTTAGGCTGAAATAAAGTACAGAATGCTTAAACCAGTTATTTAGCAACTACAGCCCTATGGCTAAGTTAGATATCTTTATGACTTTATGCACAAGGTCAGCCAAAATAATTATTCTGGTCCTTTCATTACTAGGATCTACAACTCTACTTCATCTATTTTCTCTTTTATTGCTTTAAAATGAATTTTATGCTGATTTTAGAATCCCAATTTCCATGTTTCACAGTTAGTAACTGGGTTGGACTCAGACTGCTTTGAAAGTTGAAAGGCTCTATATTGCATGCTGATTTTAAGAGTGGACCTCACTTGTACGTCAGAGAAGTCATACTTCTTAGATCTTTGAACAATATGTAACAATAACTGAAAGTGCTACAAAACTTAATTTCATGAGCTTCTGGTTTCATGCTCTTCATTATACTTGCTCCCTAGAAGTGCTGTTGAGCCCTTTAAAACCCTAGGGTGCTCGTAAGATTTCAGTGTTTCATCTTAGTTTTATTCTGGCCTCTCTTCATGGCATGGGAAGCCTGCAGCACCCTTCCACTCAGCCCCACTACATTAAATCTATTCTAATCTGGAGAAAAGGACTAAAATTTATTCCTCCTCAGCTACTGTGGGGAATTTCTCTGAAATTTAAATTCTGTGTAATGGGGCACATAACTTCATCCTAAGTCACACTCTTCAGACCATTTCAGCAGAACTTGTGAACTCCGGAATAGGTGGGACCAGAGCAACTTTTTTACGTCACATTGTTAGGGTACAGAGATTTTTCAAATGAACAGGAGGCAAGGCCACAATGAATGTAACAACTTTACCTAGCATTCACAGTGGCAAAAGTACCAGGAAAAACTTGAATTAAGTACAACACAGTTTCATGAAACTCTGAGTTCATGTGAAGTTGAAAACTGGTGCTGTAGTTAGGCTTGTAAATCCCTAATGACTGAAATTGTCAAGATGCATCAGACAATGTTGTTATTTTATTATACAGGTTTGTGCTTTAGATATATGCAGCTGGACAATGGTCATTTGGAATAGGATGTAAAATAGGATAGCACTCCATTGCACACCAGGTATCACTGTATTTTGATTATTTTTTGAAAATCAGTGTGTGAGTTTGAGAGGCCCTTCCAAACATAAAAGCAATTGTGGATTGTCTCAAAATGATCCTCATTTTTAACTGTCCTCTACCTTTGCAAGTACCAGGAGCAGTTACCAGACTGGAACTTTAACCTGTGTTTTAAAAAAAAGGGTAACGCTTTCCACTAAGGTAGATCAACAGCTACATGTAAATCAGCCTGCCACATGCCATGCCATTCAGGGAATACTTGAGCAGGCAGCTTTCCCTCCAAGGCAGATAGATACCCTGTTAGAAATGTGATTCAAGGACAAAAGGACAAGGCAAATACGATAAGTCCAAATGCAATCTACCAGCACTCTAAAACCTTTTAATAGTTGGAAACTGCTACTTGTCCTCAGGCAGTTTTGTCTCTTTTTCTAGTTGGCAAAATCTGTTGATAAGGCAGACAGCTTTGCTAACATGATTTCAAAGAAACCAAGAAACTTGTAATAAAAGGGAATGTTAAAATTTTTTGGGGTGCTTTTTCAATTATGTGTTACTCTGGTTAGTGCACCATGGTGTGTGTCCTTTTTTTCCATCCCCCAAAGCAAGAAGAAGTAAGTATTCTATTCAGATAGATCATTTATTAATGTTCACAGCTTTCAGCATTTGCTGGCTTCAGGAGATGTTTATTGAAAATATGTAGCTGAGTCTCAAAGCCAACAACATTCCCCCAGGGTGCCCATTAGGCAGAAGGGCAGTGCAGTTGTAAACAGTCTATTTTGTAAAGTCAAAGAATTTGATAGAAAAGACATCTAAGTAATATTTGGTAAATATTTTATATTTTTCAATGTGTGGCTTGCTGGGAGAGAGAAAAAATGGGAAGACATAAAGTTTAAAAAGAGTTACTCAGGAGAAAATATATGCCTCTAACAATATTAAGATTTTTTACAAAGTAGATTCATTACAAAAACCCATCTGTGCCAGCTGATGTGGGGGGGTTCCATAGGTTTAGATGGAGAAATAGCTACCAGGAAACAACATGACAAAAATAGGAAAGTGTGTACTGAGAAAATAGTGTGCGAGAGCTTCCTGATGACTGATAAAACTCTGGAAATGGTTTCTTATAATGAGCCCATAGGAACTGATAGCCAGGACACAAAGAACCTGAGGCATCTCTATGAGATCACATGCACAGACAAGCACCTGCTCTGGCTCAGTATTATGTGGCCAGTGCCTTTGGCACACAAATGAAGACTACAGGACTTATATGTGCCTGGTAAATGAGTTGGCCCCAGGGGCTGTCATCACACTTCCCTAGATGCCCTTGGCTTATAACGGTCAGCCTCACTGCTTTAGGCTTGTACCCCATGGAGGACTATCCCACTTGATCACCCCTTCCTGCTTCTCCTTCAGTCTTGTTACAAAGAATGAGGGTGCAAGTGAACTATGTGAGTACATAAGTGTACTGTATTAAGAGTAACAGCTTGATTCTATTATTAATAACAGCTTAATGAATAAAAGGTGTTCTAACAAATACGGGCTGTGTCTCCTTTCCCTACCAGTCCCCTATTAAACAGGGGAATTTACAATCAAAACATGCTCAAAAGATATACATTGAGGAAGAAGGACAGCAACAGTCAGATATTTATAGGTGCATGGTCCAATATACCAATTGTAGGTCTGTAAAAATTACGCAGACCAAGATGGTGTGAGAAGCTGACATGGGTAGATGGTTGTGAGTTATTTTGAAGAACAATAAGCTTCCTAAAAACTGGTATACTTCTTTCATAAAATGTGTAACTGCAACCTGATACATGATCATATCTTTTTTCCATCCTTATGTCATTCTCTTTGAAAATTCAAAGAGCAGAGAGCTTGTCTTTGTAAGTGCTTGAACAGAACTTCTCTCCACAATGTAAAAAAATCTGATTATTAAATTAATTAAGTGACAATAGTTTCTGACAAATAGAGATCAAAATTAGAAGTTTTAAACAGGAATGCTTGGAATCCAGGCTCAATTTTGCATCACCTTAAAGAGTTATATAGAATTCATGTTTCTTCAGTTAATCACTCTTTGTCATAAGTAGAGCTCATCAAAGTACACTAAATTTTTGTTAAGAAGAATAATTTGTCATAAACATCTGTAGCTTTAGAATCATCTCTAAGAAAATTAAGTACATCTAGAGGTAGAACTTGTTTGTCTCCCTATTTGCTTTTAAATGCTTCAGTATCCACTTTGAATTTGACAAAATGCACTAGTGATTAGCACTCATTTCATTTGTAGTATGATTGGTTTGTTGTTGTTATTCCACTTTATGTTGTTTCTAAGCAGAAAAATAATTATATATTTAAAAAATGTAGTGTCTTTAAACTCATAATATATTAGCAAACTTCCAGCTTTTTCAGTAGTAATTGCTTCAATGATTAGAGCTAAGCAAAATTAACAGGAATACACCTAATTTAGGTTAACATTATTGTTTGCTAAAATGTTGTATGTACCTTTCCTTTTGCTTTCATGTTCTATTTTCAAAGCATAGGGTCTAAACAGATTCATTCCTGCTGTCCTCAAATAGAAAATATCACAAAAAATAGAAATACTTCTGCCTCAGATGCAGCCCAAACTCTCAATACATTCTGCAAGTTAATTGTCAAATATATTAAACCCTCACCTCATGAGGTTTTCTTCAATTTTGGAATTAAAGATCATTGTACTTTCTCATAGTTTCAAGATCCATTGCAAACTCTTGATATCTCAAAATGTAAAGTATTGCATAAAAAAAAGTGACAATTGTTCTTAGTATTCTATCTGAAATTTAGATAGAGTTCTTCCAGTTTTCATTTTTAACCCAACTTCAGATTTTCACTCCAACAATATGAATTAAAACAAGAGCATGTAGAGGATTCCTGTGAAGTAAAGAATTATTAATCTCCAACCAGTACTGGTGGTGAAATCACTCAAGTACCACGAACTGGCTGCAGGAGGGACACGAGACATTTATGACCCAGTTGTGTACCAAATATTGTCTGGACTTGGTCTTAGATCAGAATTTTCATTCTGGACCTGAGACTACGCTTTTGCAATCGTGATGTGCAGATCTCAGTGTTACTGAATAGTCCTAGGCTCTCTCTACGCTACTAATCAAGACAAAGGGCCAAAGCCCAGGTTCAGACATTGACACATATGTCTTGCAGTTTGTCACATGCTCTCTTGCATGTTTTTAGTTCTTGCCAACTACCACAATGCCAGGAAATGCCTAGGCACCAAAAAGTGTTCTCACAGAAAGTACAGATGAGGCAAGTGAGTGTAGCAGGCTGCTATCTGTGATATGCACTTTCTAGTAGTGACAAAAAACAAGCCCTGGAGCGTTTTATCTGCTATGAAGTGATACAAATTGGTCCAGATCATCAGGGCATTTCCAGTGAATTAGTAAGAACTCATTGAACAGAGTTTATGCCAGATTTCTGATTTTATGCCAGTTTTCTAACAGCTGGGAAAGGACCTAATTCAGTACAAGATGTAAGAGAAAAATGTCCTTAAAAAATGTTTGAAATACAATCAATAGAGCCTCTTAGCACCAGTTAATATTCTGTCACATGGAAGTATCACCTCTTATCCAGTACCAAATGCCATAGAACTAGGGGATTATTTTGTTTTAACTCATAGCCTGAAAACTTTTTCTAAGTGAATATTTTTTTGTATACATCCTGGGGTACTTTTGGTCTCTTTCAGTCCTATTTTCCAGTTTTATTACTATAGTCATTTCAGCCAACTTCAAAAATGTACACAACAGCAACCACACTGCTTTCTCCTGCAGTACAGAAAAGAATTTTCAGGCAGGAAATTTGGATCTCTGATAAATATAATGCCCTATATTTTGTACAGTTAAAGAATAATTAAAAATAATTGTGGCAAGCAAGGGAATTAGGAGCATATTTTATAAACTGCATTTTTCAAAAAAGGCCTATTCTAAATGCATCAGTATTTAGAAAACCACTCCATGTCTTATACTGAGAGATCTTCATTATATTTTTTAATTTCAATTTATCCTGGAATAAATAGCCATTCATGAAGGTAGAAGCTCAGAGGATAGACTCCCCACCACTTCAAGCCACAGTCACCACATCTCTTAGTCTCTAAATATATATTTTATTAGAATATTCAAATAATAACCTCAAAATAAAATATTTTTTTCAGCTGAGAAAAGTCAGGACTTCTTAAGCAAGAGACAGTCAACTCAAGATCTAGCAGCAATATTCTTTCCTATTTATCGGCATCTACAAAATAAGTATCCTTTCAACAAACTTAGAAAGTTATCCCGGGTTAAGGCAGAATGCTTCTTGAGGATGAAAGTACAGAGTAGGTGGATTTTCATCTGATGTCATGCACATGTTTTTAAGCAAATTCCTAAGCAGACCACTTACAAACTACTTTAAAGGTAGCAATGTGATAAACAACTATGGGAAGCATCACATCTTTTGAGCTGTTCTTGTTTCCTGAATTCATCAGTGTCTATGGTATGACTAACAGCCGTATGAGAAAAGACAGTGGCTGATAATTTTATAGTTAGAATTTGGCAATACTTCTCCTCAACCTACTGAGAAGTAAGTAGAAGTGTCAAAGAGAAAACATATACCAGATTTCTTACCACAATTATTATTTTGAAATAAATTAATTCATCTTTCAATCTGTGACATGGTCTAGGGTGAGGCATCCCATGGCAGGGGTTTGTAACTAGATGATCTTAAGGTCCTTTCCAACTATAACTATTCTATGATTCTATGTCTTCACCCCCAAAAAAAGGTCTTTTTTTTTGCAAATATTCAAATCAACACTCCAGTAAATACCAATAAATTAAATGTAATATTTGTGACATGAAATTAACTTGATCAAAGATGACATAAGACACATGGGAGTTATTAGAAGATTTGCAGAGGAAGAAGTGACCACAGATACCTTATTGCAAGGTGCAGTTCAGTTGAGAAGCACTTGCCAGTATATTCCAATCTGTGAATGATAGTTGGATAAATCTATGTGCTAATCTCTGTAAGAATCTGTTTACTTTTTCTACTGCTTCTGAATTAGTGCAATCAGCATCTTGGGCCTCATCTCCGGTGCTTGTTGACATACAGGTGTCAGTGTTCCGTGAAAAAGTACAGTTGATGTGAAATGTTTATCTTTTGCCTCTTTGTTTTGACATTTCTACTGGTCTGGTTTGTGCTTCATGATGCAATTAGAAATCTGAAATAACTATCAGACATACATGAATGAGTGGCAACTACAACAAATTACTCTTCTTGCTTCATGTACTCTGAATATGCTTGTTTCCACCAGCTGGTAAAGAAAGCTATGGTTAATTTACCCATCATTTGCGTCCTGTTCCAATGCATGTTCAGGTCAGGTGAAAGACAAAAAAGATGATGATTGCCATTATACATACACAATTAAGGTACAGAATGCCTGATGTATTGGCAGGTTTTCTTTCTTTTCCATGAAGTACAGGCTCCTAGAATCAGGTGATTATTTTGGAAAGATCAGTCTTAGTTAAGAACGAAGCCACAAAAAACTCCTTCATCTACATAAAAGAAATGAAGTCCAAAAAAATTGACAAATGAGTGAATTAAACCCTAAGGACATTAATTTTAAGTCAATATTTGAGGTTGTTACAAAGAATATATTTAAAAAAACTGAATCTAAGCTTCTGTCCCTTCGCAGTTTCAAATTTGAGCATCTAAGTCAATGAAAGACCGATTTACTCAGTGACAACTACCTCAGTATCTCCTTATAAATTAGGTGACCCAGTTTTCTGTCTTTAAAACTTTTAGCTTAATATAATTATTAATTTGTAAAGTGCAATGTTAATGTAAATCCCTACTTCTAAATAAACACTAAGTAAGATAACATAGTAACAAATGTAAGATTTCTGCAGGAAAGCAATTTTTTGGGGGGGATGACAGTTTCAGGACAAAGAGTTTCTTGGAATGCAGATGCATTGTAACGATCTGTGAAAACTGCGGTTTGGGCCAAGCCCAGGTATAGTGGGAACTGACAGGCATGTTGCTGGTGATTTGGCAAGTCTGAAGGCGGATGTCCAGGACCCCTCAAATGGAAACTTAAGGGATGTGTTACCTGGATATTTTGGTAAGTATAAATGATTTTTTATGCAATCTTGATTCATTCAAGCATATAAATAAAGAACATTACATGACTACTTTAGGACACCCAAATGTCCTGAGAATAGAACTGGGAGTAACTGGCTGTCAGTAACGGCCAACTGATTCTGAGAGGAGCTACCACCTTCTGCATTTTGCAGGAGCTTTTCTGAGGCCTCACAAAAGCAAGTCACACTATTACATTGCAATGTGTTATTTCTCTGCAGAAGAGGATATCAGGAAATACATGTGCTCAGGAATGTTGAGTAAGGTTGCAAAAACAAATTCATGTGGTATTTCCTTTCTTAAAAATCTATCAAAATAGATAGATTTTTAATCTGTTTTTAACCTGTGACCACTTACCATGGTAAGATTTGCAGAGGCATTAAATTGCTTATTAGGAATATTTCCACTGAGCCTTGCTGAGAATTCTTGAGAATTATTATCTTTAACTAGGTCTAACTTAAATCCTACTTGATATGTTTTTGATAAAGAATAACTATCTCTCAGTGATTTATCCTGTGACAAAACAGACTCTATCTTCATACTGCTATTAAAGTGCTTTGATCGGGATTACTAGACAGGGGTTGTTTCGTCATAACTGTTGAAACTTTATCTTCATAAAGAAAAGGAAGAATATATCTTTTAAAATAGAAATTTGGATTCCTGTACTTCTGGAGGGTGCATTTTAATGATGTTCTTCGCCATATTCACTTTTTATTTGCAATAGAAGTTTACAAATTTACAATTACGTATAGAATGATTTATAAAATTATATTGGAGTGCAATTCTAATTACTCTATGTTTACAGTTTATGTAAATTATTGTAAGGCTTAATCTGAAATAATCGCCCATACTGCCCATTTCTGAAATACATAAAATTAAGATGTTTAAAAGGAAATTAAAATATTTAGAAGTTAAATTCATGTCAATTTTGAGATAGACTCATTTTTTTTAGCACAGAAGATATAAGTATTTCATTTAAAAACTTTTTTAAATAATGCATTTAAAGGGTTTTTAAATAGTTTATTTATTTGAAAATAAGATAATTAATTAAATGCAAATTCACAATTGTGTTCCAACTGCAAAATAACTTACACTTAAAACTATTTTTACTTGAAAAAAAAATCCACTTCTGTCTACAAGTGATTTATTTTGTCATTTTCTGATCTATATTGGTATGCTGTGTTCTGTAACTGACATTATAAGTAGAATAGGACAATGAATCTAAATTTCCATTGTACTTGCACATACTCTACTGTTACTAGTTCATGTTTGCTGTGAACTTTGACCTTTTTAAAAAATGCTACAGAGAAAAGAGATGCTGTTATCTCAGTGGGCAATAGAGGATTCGGACTGATTAACAACATAGAGATAATGGTTTTCCATTTTCATGTACCCAGGCAGTGTGTGCTGACTGTGGCTTTGATGGTGGCACACTGAAAAGTTTCTGAGTAGTATAGCAGGTCAGAATAAAGATAAAATGTGCATAATTACCAGTATTTTGTTCAATGATAGAGAATGTTTTGTGCTGTTACTTAAAGAAGAATGTATTTACTACATATATAGATATTAGCTGTTCTCATTAATCTCCACACTCAATGCAGTCAATGCAATATTAATGAAAGACGGTAATCTGGATTACTTCGTTTCTTCTGGTTTAGCTTAATTTCATTCGAATGTGTCTTGTGGTTGAGTACTTCTTCTTCTAGATTTATTAAGTATGTTAATCATTAAATCTCTCTCTGAAAAAATCCTGCAATACTATACAGTTTTAAATATAACCAGCATGTGTCTTACCTGTGGTTTTGGTTTAAAGTTTGTAACATCTTAGTAATCAGAAATCATAAAAACATAACGATATGAGATTACTTTAAATGTACAGAGATGTGTTCTCAACATTTGAGGGAAAATTAAAAATTGATTTAATGGACTGAGAAACCATTAAAACTTGAGTGCATTTAAACATTTTGTCTCCTGGAAACTGTGGTCAGAGTTGTTAAGAAGTAATAGATTTCAGTAGTGATAGACAAAACTAGCTTCTGTGATAAAATAAAATAAAGAGCCACTGAAAACTAAAACCATAGAATCATAGAGTAGTTAGGGTTGGAAAGGACCTTAAGATCATCTAGTTCCAACCTCCCTGCCATGGGCAGGGACATCTCACACTAAACCATTCCACCCA
This sequence comes from Psilopsiagon aymara, assembly GCA_024733675.1. Classification (NCBI taxonomy): domain Eukaryota; kingdom Metazoa; phylum Chordata; class Aves; order Psittaciformes; family Psittacidae; genus Psilopsiagon; species Psilopsiagon aymara. Next base: position 107 of record JANRGW010040222.1, on the reverse strand, counting down.
AGACTCTGTCCAGCCTGGCCTTGAACACCACCAGCAATGGAGCATTCACAACTTCCCTGGGCAACCCATTCCATTGCCTCACCACCCTTACAGTAAAGAATTTCTTC